>CAKNXH010029828.1:0-31519 GCA_932178445.1 Andricus quercusramuli | reverse complement strand
AATTATTTATGTTTTCTAAGTACATCTAAGTTAAATATGATACATATCGAGATTATTTTTTATTTTCTTTAGAGAAAAAAACTTGCGTTGAATAAATAATTCTACTGAAACAAAAATTAATAAATATACTGCATAAGCTTTCTTACAAATTTACTGCTGAGCATTTCTAATAAAAAAAACGTTTGAATCCATTCACAATTTCGACCTGTAGACTATTTTGAATTGTAAATTCCCGAGCCAGCGCACTGTGCAGCGGAAAAAGTAAGCCCCAAAGGTTTTATTCTCACTCCGGACTTTGCCTGCGCCTGACGGGCACTTCGCGATTTGCCTAGGCAGAGTCCGAAGTGAAAGTGCTACTTCGGACTTTGCCTGACACCGCTCAGGCAATTCGCGGAGGGCCTAGGCAGACTGCGGTGTGCCGGCACTTCGGACTTTGCCTGTAACATATATATAACGTCTTAGGCTTACACGGTTTTGACAGCAGTCGATTTTTGACTATATCTGTATCTCGAAAAATATCAACTTTTTTCAAAATTTTGTTTATTGAGATCTCTAGAGCTCCATCATATCTCAAAAGAACTCTATATGTATTTTTCAAATTCAATTTTTGGGAAGGTTTTTCTTTCTCCTGAAAAATTTCTCAAAATGGAATTACATGTTTTTGCAGCGACACCCTTCAAGTAATTATTTAATGTGTACAATAATATAAAAATTGATTTTAAGAGCCAAAACATCGTTCAATTGTCATAATTGTCTTGCATAATTAGGAAAAGGAAACTTACATGACTAATCTTCAGAATCAACCACCCCCAAATAAGGATTCTTAAGAATTTGTGGAGTCCCCCTCCAGAAAAAAAACCTTACCTGATTAATGAACACATTCTATTATTATCATTATTATTATGCCATTAAGCTATTTCCCATCCGGGGTAGACGTGACTTGCTCGGTTGGAAAATAGTAGTGTGTGGGTGGGTATATAGGTATAAGGTAAATAGGTATATAGGTGTTAGGTATAGATATTTTAGATTGATCTCTAATCCTCGTGTTAATAATTTAAATGACACGTTCATTCCGCAACAATGCTCCGACCCAGGTTGCTGATCAATCTCTCTAGCGATCACCCCAAGTGAAGAGCCTCACAAAGTTGTCATGCGTGGTTCTACACTTGGGCCTATTAGTATCCAAGGTCTTCGTTTCAGGTGTTATTCACTCTATTGTCACTCTGTTTACAAACTATTTGTCGCCATACCTTTCTGTCCTGAAATACTACTCCAGCTTCCTTTACAATACAAAATGAAAAAATTTGCTTAAAAGGATATCGTGAATGTTTCATTTTTTCGACACACCTAACTCTATTGACTACGTGTGTGACACATACAATTTAATTCGATGTGCCATATTAACACATGTGTCACATTAAATGTGTCTTCGAATCATTCCGCAAGACTTCAATATTACCGCATGTAAGACTACCGAATTTTCTATTGCGGCATTACGATGCAATATTGCCTCAACACCTAAATTTCTCTATATGAGAAATTGCTTCAGGAGTATGGAATTACATGAATTGCCGAATTACACTATTAGCAAAATCGCACCATGTGCAAATTTTATAATTAGGTCTCAACTTTGTACAGTTAGAAATAGCTCCTCTTCTACCCATTTACTTATAATCACGAGCATTGGCCATGCTCAATTCCCCATGGCCCCCCAACTCATTCGATTGCCTTCCAAATGGACTCCATTGAACCACAAGGTACAAATTCTGCACCACTCAACTTTAGGAGTTAAGGGAATTATATGTGACGTGCGCCGAAGAAAGGAGGCTTATTCTGAAAAGTGAGATTTTTCAGTGCAAGCGGTCGAAGTCGACCGGATAGACGCGACTTTTAGGAAAGAGGGAAGACTCACGAAATCTTCCCTCTCCACTGACCACTTCATTCTCACGAGGAAAGAGATAGGTCGTAGACGCGGCTCGCGCACGGGTATAGATGAGACGCGGAGATGTTGCGGTAGTGGTGGGAGGCGTTTCACGGGATCTCGAGCTCTCAAGCGAAAGCCTGATTTCTCGGGTACCTAATAACTCAATCATTAGCGATAATAACGCTCGAAAATTTTTTTCGATGGTTTCTTTAAAAAGAGCAACTCAAAAACTATCGAAAGGTGTAAAAACCTCGATTTCGATTTTTTTAGAGTAAGCCCCCTTTCTTTGGCGCACGTCACATATACACCTCAACAAGTATTGAGAAAAAGGTAAGGAGCCAGATGACCTGCCAGGCCCAGGTTTTTTTGGAAACAGCACTCCTAAATACGTAATGTTGAAGAATTTCAAATGCGCTTCATCGCACCACAACTAACAAGTATTGCACAAATATTATAACATAGTTCTCGGCTATGCGAAGTGGGAGGGACCCTGGGACTGGTGCTATTTTTGGCAAGAATCGAAATGTTTTGAATTTCTTTATCTTAACTTTTTGAGTTACTAAGTTCTATCGCACCGAATATTAAAAATTTGGCGTATAATTATTTGACGACGACAAAAATGTTTGAGAGGGCTGGTACGACGCTGATGTTAAAACAGCCACTTTGCATTACTAATTATCAAATTTCACGTGAAAAATATATCCTACTTCAAATAAGCTCTGTTGCACCATCGGACATATTTGAATCAAATGCAAAATGAAAGTGATACGTATTAGGTTCTAAACATCTGAGGCAAGTGATAACCCGTGATAACGAGAATTCCTATACTTGAAGATATTGAAACGCAAACGAATTATTCGAATTTACTTCCAATTCGCTCTTTTTCACCCCGGATAGAAAAATGCCTACTCTACCAGAACACCGTAAAATACATAAAATTCCGTTTGAGCTGCTAATGAAAGGCCTTACGTATCTCGAATCCTAATTAATATTTTTTTATTCCATTTGGTTCATTTCGAACGACTTTAAATGCGCTTCATTGTAACGCAAAAATATTGAATCGGGCCAAATTGTAAGTACTGATAATTTTTAGTACGCAATTTAATTTTTTGGTCATGCGATGGAGCACACTTGAAACTAAAAAATTTATTGAAAAGAAATTTCTAAAATGATGATTTTCGACAAAAATCACACCTGGACCCCACCGAGGGGATGAAAGTTTTCAATGTTAAAAAAATTAAAAATGTCCCCAATGGGTTAAAGAAAAATTGCATGTCTTGCATATTTAGAGTTTTCGATAACAAATAATAATATGAAATCATATTTTACAGAAAATAATTTGTGATCAAGTTAAAATTATTTTGGATGAAAACACAATTATTTCAACAGAACGAGAAAAAATGTGTGAAAGACATTTTTCTTGTTAATTTGAAATTAGTGTTCCTCTAAACGAATCCAGAAAAATGTAATATTTTGGTTGATGTTAGAAAAATTTTAACTTCATCAAATATGTTTTTTTCTTAAATATGATTTTATATCATCACTTGTTATCGAAAACTGTGTACACGAAAAATCAGCAATAATTTTTACATAAATAGGAAACTTTGTATTTATAGTAGAAAAGCCAGATTACTGAAATTTACATAACAATCAGGGATCGGGGCATGTTAGTGTCTATTGGGATGGTAGTTTCGAAAGTAGGGGGAAAGATCTAAGAATTGTCTTTTAAAAAAGTAATTTTTGTTTTTGGAACAGACAACTGTATCCCCGACTCATGGATTTTGATATCCTTGAATTAGCTATATTTGACTTTGTGAGTTTCAAATGTCATAAAAAATTATAGCGTCACGTGGAATTTTTTGGTTGGTAAGAAATACGGAGAGCTATAATATCAGTTCGAACGCAATATTTGAAAAAGTATGAAATTTATCTTCAAAACTCCCATAATAATTCCGCTCATTTTTATTTGAATCAGCCTCTTGAATCTTTATAATTTGAACGTAAAATGTGAAATCAGTTATAAGTGTCAAAACTCTGTCAACATTATTCCTATTTAATTAGCGTCGTATTCCAACTTCCAATATTCTCATTTCAGCTATGTACATACGTAATACCTTCGGGTTAATAAATTAAAAATATGATTCATTAATAATAATCGTCAAGATAAATTATGCTGTCAATGCCTATTTTAAAAACTTTGCCAATATCATTGGTTCGTTTCAAACGATATTTTTGATCGGATTAAGAATAAATATTGTTGGTGTCGCTATACATTTTTTTTCTGAAAGGTTTTTAGTTTATTATGTTGTTTTTATAGAAATGAATTAAGAAGCAGATAAACAAATATTTATATATTTTATCTTCCATTTCGTTTTCGTATCAAAAGCATGTGGTGTAGAGCGTTGAAAATATTATTGCAACATATATTTGTTTATTAGGTTATATATACGACAATTTTAATGATCTTTCTCAAAATTGTCTCAATATTCAGATCCAGACAAGTTGTATTTAACTTTTTTGATCCTTCAACATGAGAGGACTAGTAATATTATCGCTTTTATTAGGTAAGTGATCTTAATGAAATATACAATTAAATTAACATTTTTCATTTATTTCCTTCCAGAATTGGTTGACTGTTTTCCAATATTTCTCATATTTGTAGAGAATTAAGGGTGGCACGGTACAATCACCTAGAAACATTTTTTAAAGTCTTTTCATAGGTTTAAAAAATCCCCAAAATTCTACCGAACATTGTGGATGTGTTTAGTTTCAATATTTGAGTTTGAAATGCAAAAAATAAACGATCACTTTTTGTTTTTATCATACCTTATTTGCTCTATTTATACATATTTCTTCAAAAATGGAAAGACTTAGTAAAACTCTCGATGAATGTGATGATGAATATTTAATTGTTATAAACAAACAAAATAATGGAACTGAAATCTGTTGCGTTTTAAATATTCCTACAAATTATTTAGTCTCATTTTGTAATTACATTATGTAAAATTAAGAAAATAACAATGACGATCACAAACTAACCGAGAACAATTTATTATTACTGGCATAATCAACTGTTAGAATCAAATTCACATATCTCACATCTTTGAACATACACATCATATCTTTTCATCTTTCACACAGCATCATTTCTTCTCATGTTAAGAATGTGAGTGAATACATTTTCATTCCACCACAATTGTCATTGTAGTAAACAATTGTTACAAAAATATTCATCTACGAGTATACCACATTTGTCAACATTAAATATTTTTCTTTTTTGTGAAGTTTTCATTTTCAGTTTTCATCTTCAGAACAATATTACCACATACAACATTGACCTTCGATGACATGCAATAATAATAAATATTTATTTCCAGCAATTCTCATTGAAAAATCCACGTTTATTGCCAATGGCTACTTTCAGAAAATCACTTTTCACTTACGGGTATCCTATTTTTCCCAAGGCATATTTTTGGTCGTTTATTTATGAACTTTGAATGAAAGTGTTTACCATAGCACTTATTTTTCTTTGCCCGCCTGCAAACTTAAAAGAATATTATCTCGGAGAGTATTAACTTTCTCATTTTCTTTTGAAATAAAAAATTCTTCTCTTGGAATCGTTCTTTTTCCTTTCTGCAATTTTTTTGCACCTATGTGATTTTGCCGTCCTATCTTTCAAATTATTACCGAAAAATAATGTTAATATATTTTATTTTCAAAGCTGTTGCCAGTTTATTGGCGAATTCCTTCGCCAGTCTTGCTACTAATAAAGTGAGTCTAACTTTAATAATTTTACTCATTGTAGTTAGTTGTAATAACTAAACAAATCGTTAAAAAGTACATTGCTTCTTTTGTGCTTAGTTGCTAATTTTGTGATAACTTCGCTTTTTTACATACGTAACATATATGTGCTCCTCCAGAAAGCCTGGTTTTTTAACAATAATAGTGAAAAATATATCTTTATGCTTGGTAATAAATAATAATAGTATAGTTGAAATGTACAAAATTCATACTAACATAGATATTTTTCATACCTAATACTCTTGACCTTCCTGACAACGATTATGGCGATAAGAATGACCTTCAGAACTATTGGTATTGCAAAAAAATCTGCAACGTGAGCATATAAAATTTTTCCCTTTTTCAACATTGAGAACTTAATTTTCACAAGAAATGCGTGAATTTAGCTTGAAAAATTTATTCTTTTAGGATAGAAGACATGAACCAGTTTGTGGTACTGACAATTGTACATATGAATGCTTCGATGGTTGTAGAAAAGGCAAGTTACGCAGAAAGATATTTTAATTTATTTAGAATAATTCTGGAATGCTAATAATAATTAAGATAATTGAACAACAAATTACTTCCATATATATTGTCTACAGTACAATTAGGGAGCATGATGAAATCTTTGGCGAACAGAAAATCATTTAGTCAATAACTATTGATTTTTGTATGTGGTTGTGTGCGCTTACAGCATATAGAGATGAAGATTACAATTACTCAAGAATTAGGAAATTATTTTCATAAGATATTAATATATTTTTCTTCAGTTGCTTCTATATTTTTCCAAAATGATAATAAATATTAATAATAATTTCAGATGTTCCAACGGCATCTAACGGATCATGCGAGCATCCTTCAAGTGAATGTTTAAAAAACTGATGGACCGTTGCACAAAAAATTCTTTCCTCCTTTCCAAGAATTCAAGTTCTGAAAATATATTTTTTGCTGCAGCTGTAATCACAGATTATCAATGAATATATTTTTTTCACGTGTATATGATAATTCTGGAAAATAATTTTAATAAACTTAATCAGAGGTAATCACAATTTACTCTATACAAATATTGTGTTTAGTATTTTAAGCAGATAAAAATTATGGATTAGAAAAAACTTTAAAAACTAAATATTGTCAATTCTTTTAAGTTTTGAAATTAAAAATTACATTTGCGTATATTCTAATGGCTATATTTGTAATCAGTTCAGTAAAATGCATTGATATACTTTATATTTCAATTCACTAAAACAAAATATAGTCGCCAGTTTTTTTTTAATTATACATTTTTTTAGAGAAGAAATTTTGCCTTCATCCTGCAATATATTGCAATTATATTAATTATCTGAATTTTTAAAGATCAGCTCTGAAATACTAAAGTTCTCTAAATCATATTTTGAATTTTAATAGTATAATTAGAATTTTATGATAAATATGTAACAGAATAAACTATTTTCTCAATTTTTGAAATTATTTTCCAACGACAATCAAATATTTTATTTTATTTTATTTATATGATATTTGGTCATTTTTATTTATTTAACGCATAAGCCTCCGGTTTATGACCTAAATTTTATTCAATGCTAGTCATACAATAAAAGAGTTTATTACATTTGAAAAAAGGGTTCATGTATTTATTTTATTATCCTCAGTAAAATGTTTTTAATAAAGTTCACTCAGCTGCATATAAACACGTTGTCGATAGAGCAATAAATTTATAATTCCTGAATCTTTTCTCATGTGAAAAACATAGTGCCACTTTTAGTTATGCTTCTTTATCTCATTCTCTAATAATATGTAAACAAGAAGCGAATAACGTTGAAGTTAAATGTCTAATCATACAATCTGGTTTTTTAATACCATGCCCAGTTTCCCGTAGTTTGGTTAGCGTAGACCAAATATTTTCCGTGTGACTAAACACTAGGGTCGTCCGAACATACATACTTTTGGAATTCGAAATCGCTAAAACACGGAAAAGTAGCGTATTGGGATCCTAAAAAAGTACAATTACTAATTTTAAAATTGAATTAAAATTAATAATTTCAATTTTATTGAGTTTCAATTTTTTTCTACATACCTGGAGGTAAAAAAGTCTTCACAACTTTCTTCGGATTTTATTCTATCATTTTCTAAGAGATAATTCCTATTTAATTTACCATTGTTTCCGGAATTTTTTTTAAAGACGTTTGCAAATAGGAGGAGAATTATTTGAGGTACATGAAAACTTTTTAGTGACAAAAATGCATTAGAAAAGAAAACCCCAAGACCCAGGAATCGAAATTGGCGATGCAGCTAATTTGTAAAATTTTGATTTTAGTATTTTGAAAACTTATCTTCATGGCTTGTGGTTAAACATTTTTGTGAGCATGTGTTGGTTTTTTTAAACATAGATATACACCAGAAAAAAATTCACAATACCCGGGAACAAAAATTAGCAATACAGCGAATTAAACAAAATTTTATTTTGGTATTTTATGAACTTATCTTCATAACATGTAGTGAAAATATTTTTGGTGAGCATGTGTTGGTTTTTTAAACATAGAAATACAATGAAAAAAAATCCACAAGACCCAGGAATCGAAATTAGCAATAGAGCAAGCTTTAAAATTTTGGATTTTGGTATTTCATGAACTTATCTTTATAACTTGTAGTTTAAACATTTTTCTGAGCATGTGTGGGTTTTAAAACATAGAAGTACACTAGAAAAAAAATCGACAAGACCTAGGAATGGAAATCGGAATCACAGCAAATTTCAATTAAGATTTGTGGATCTTGCCGAATTTTTTTGTGGTATATTTCTAGGCTTCAAAATTTCACACAAGCGCGAAAAATGTTATACTTATAAATAAAAAAATTATTTCTGTTAGCTACAAAATTCCGAAATATGAAAATTGGCGGTCACTGAATTTCGATTCGTGGGTCTTCTAGATTTGTTTAGTGTATTTCTATGTTTAAAAAACCCACACATGCTCACCAAAATGTTTAACCTACAAGTTATAAAGATAAGTTCATCAAATACCAAAATCAAAATTTTTTAAATTCGCTTTATTGCTTATTTCGATTTCTGGGTCTTGGGGATTTTTTATAGTGTATTTCTATGTTTAAAAAACCCACACATGCTCACAAAAATATTTAAACTACATGTTATGAAGATAAGTTCATGAAATACCAAAATAAAACATTTTTCAATTCGCTGTGTTGCCAATAACGATACCTGGGTCTTGTGGATTTTTTTTTATAATGCATTTTTGTCACTAAGAAGTTTTCATGTACATCAAATAATTCTCCTCCTATTTGCAAACGTGTAAAAAAGAATTCCGAAAACAATGGTAAATTAAATAGGAATTATCTCTTAGAGAATGATAGATTAATATCCGAAAAAGATGGAAAAGACTTTTTTGACCTCCAGGTATGCAGAAAAAAATTAAAATTCAATAAAATTTGAAAACTCTACAAACAAGAAATTTTTGAAATCTTTTTTCCGATCGCGAGTAACCAAGGTGCGTTTCGATCGATTCCAAATTGATTATACTTTTTTAGGACCCCAATACGCTACTTTTCCGCGTTGTAGCGACTTCGAATTTCAATAGTATTTATTTTCGACCCACCCTACTGCACATATGGCTGCTTATATAGTTTGTTCAAAAAGTAAGTTTTACAAAGAATGTTTCTAGTAGAGCTAATAATAACAAAGTTTTAAATGAGAAATTACTTTTTAATATGAATCTGTAATATTATAGGAGATGGTAAATATCGATCCGATGAAGAATCCAATCACAAACACAGTGAATAATGGAAATCTACAATATCGATCAAAGTTAAATCCTCTAATACAGCAAATTTTTTTCTCCTTCACAGACTAGATGGAGATATAAATTAAAATTGATTAAATTCAATTTATTCAGAAAAAAATATCTTCTCTTTTTACTCCGCTGGGATTCGAACGCCAGATCAACTGATTTCCGGTCAAGTGCTCTAACCATTGAGCTACAGAGGGATCAGAATAAGAATTTATTTTTCTGATATACGCTTTATTAGCAAGATGTTACATACAAATCAATTTTTAATAGGAATCTGTATTATCATAGCAATGGTAAATATGGATCCGATGAAAAATCCAATCACACAAACTGTGAATAATGAAAATCTACAATATCGATCGAAGTTAAATCCTCTAATAAAATTAAAATTGATTAAATTCAATTTATTCAGAAAAAAAGGTCTTCTCTTTCCACTAAAATGAATTTGAGAAATTACGTCCATATGTAAGGAGGGGATAAACTGAAATATTTCATAAAAAGAAAAACACATAGTTAGCACTTCTGATTTTTAATGTGCTTCTGTGTTCTTAAAGCGTTACAATTATTTTTAAATGAGGAAAGAATTAGCATGAGTTAGAAGAAGAAATTCTGTTTAGTTCTGCCTATAACACATCCTCACAGTTTGAACAAAGATTTCAGCAACCCAGATTTTTGTTGATCAAACGTTATCTCTACCGGAGCTTCAAAAGCTCATATTAATAATAAATATTAAGAATAATTTAAAAAAAAAACAAACCAGATATAATACAAGGGAGAATGCAGAGATCCTCCACCGAAGGTCATACCACCTTCACCAAAAAATCCTGTATGTATTTCGTAAACCACTATAAAGGATCGTTTCTAAATATAACTTCTTTTCACCTTTTTGAGAATTTAGTTTTTTGCAAATTATATTACTCTTAAGCGTATATAATTGAATGCGTCCAAATTTATCTTTGAGTTGATAATTCTAATTTTCATATCAGAGTTTTAATGGGTCGACTCTGTATGAAGATTTTGCAAAAATATACAATTCCAATATTCCTTTAGAGGTGAATTATTTTTTAAACAGTGAATATTCCTTTAAATCACGTATCCCAGTTCAATAAGTGTCAAGGATTGCTAGTTAGTGAAATTGTAAAAACTAAATTCAATATATATTATTAAGGAATATTATTTACTTTTTCTGTGAAAATTGCCATAACAATTTTGTCATCTGTGAAAGCTAACCCACATACCTACACTGTTTCGAGATCTACACCTTCTTCGCCAAAGAGAGCCGTTCTTAGACACTTATCCACAAATATAATGAATAGCATGCGGACATAACGCATCCTTGTTTCACGCCTTGCATAATATCGAACCAGTCACTCAGTTTCCCATTTACCCTTACACTCGCTTTACTACCTATATATATTGTTTTTATTGCTCATAGGAGCTATCCATTGACTCCGTACTCTTTAAGGACTACCCAAAGTTTACTTCTATTTACTTTGTCAAATGCTTTTTCTAGGTCAACAAATGCACAGAAAACTTTCTTTTCTACTGTCAACCTTTTTTCTGTGATCTGTCTTAAACTAATGATCTGATCTGTACATGATCTTCCTGGCATAAATCCACTTTGGACTTTCCATATCTTCTTTTCAGTGATTTCCATTACCCTACGAATAAGTATTTTTGAGTGTATTTTACTTACGGCACTTAGTAAGCTGATACCTCTGTAATTACTGCAGTCGCTCTTATCTCCTTTTCTTTTGTATATTGGTACGATAATCGCTTTTCTTCAATCGTCTGGGACTTCTCCCATGTTGATACATATATTTATCAATTCGCACAACCTGTGAGGTATGTACTTGCCACCGTATCTGAGCATTTTAGCGCTAATACTGTCTACACCAGCAGCCTCACCGTTTTTTAAGCTCCTAATTATGTCTCTAACCTCACTGACACAGAATTTTTCAATTGGGCTTTCTAATGCATTATGTTCTATGTCGCAATTATGGCGCCCCATATCTTCAGCTCATAATAATTATCTAAAAGAGTCTTTTAAAGCGTCTACTATTCCGTCTATATTATATAGCATTTCACCTTTGCTGTTTCTCATGCTGACAAACTCAGTGCTCTTACTTTCCTTCATCAGTTTAAATAATAGCTTCATAATTCCTCAAAAGAGGTTTTGTATTTTCTTCTCTCCCTCTGTTCTAATTTTACCTTTACTCTCCTTGACTAGTCGTTTAACTTTCCTTTTCTTGTGTCTGTAATCGCTTTTAAGTCTATTTCTCTCCTCATCGCTGATACCTGTGATGTTCGGCGTTTTTTGTGCACTTCTTTCTTTTCTTTTTGGGCTGCCTCAATTTCGTCATTCCACCACGCATCACCAGACTTTCTTCCTACCACTGCCGTACCACATACTTCAATCGCAGTTTTTACAATTATATCCCGAAACAAAGTCCACGCGTCCTCTATATCTTTATTGCTTATAACCCGGGTAAAAATATTTGGTCTTGATTTTGTCTTGAATGTCTTCAATATGTCTTTAGGAACATGATGTCTCGTTCCGTCTCACCAGCTAGACATTGGAGATATACAGACTTTGCTTGCATTAATGCCTGTTGACTGTGCCAAGACAAGACCAGGTAGACTTGTTTCCAGACAAGACGTGTAAGTCCTGATAAATATACCGAATTGCTCTTAAAGAAAATTATATTGCCAATTTGTGGCTTCAACATTTGCCAGGGTCAAAAGTAAAAAAGTTTTAGTTTGTAAATTTTATTGTCCATTATACTCCGACCTCTATAAACTGTGGACCCCACCGGCAGGGCCTGCCATTTCCAGGAATCAGGTAGCTAGGTGAGGACCAAGCAGTTGACATCTGCTGAGGATTAAAATTTCACAACCGATAAAACTTGTAATTTTCTAATAAATAATTTTTAAATAAGAAATTCGGAACCTGTCTGTCTCAACAACTGCAGGCATATACAATTTTTCATGAAAAGATTAAAACTGTAATTTTCTAGAAGTATCTAGTGAACTGTTGGAGATAGGGAAAAATAGACATATTGTGCTGAACTTCTCTAATTCTTAAAAATTAGGGGACATATATTATTCCAGGTTTTCATGAGTAACTTCAAGATATCAGATATTTATCAAAGAAATAATACAGGAAAATAATTCCCAAACTCTTTATTTTTATAGCAGTTGTAAGTTTATCGATCCTTACAATTTCCGCTGCTGATACGGTAAGTTTAAATTAATTAATTTCATTTTCATAATAAGTCATCACAATTTAAAAACTCTTTAAAAATTAATCATGACAGCAAACATGTGTAATAATGAAAAAAATTATATGATTTAGGTTGCAAGAACCCCACAACCCGGGAGGGTTTAAGCTTTTCATAGTGATTTGTGACGGAGAAGTGGAGGGTGGCAAATGTGTTCAAAATAGCGTGGCGCAGTTTTTGAACAACCACTTATTTGAAAATATAAAGAACTTATCATTATTATTATTATCTGTATACCATTAGATGAAATTCCATTCGGGGTAAGCGTAACTCACTCAGTTATAGTCTCGTTATACCACTGGGGAGCGTGGAATTCATATGAGAGACTGAGAAAAGCAAGTGTCGGAGGAGCTAAAAAGGGGGAGGTTTAAATATGAGATAAACGTATAATTCCCGTGTTGCTCATCCAAGCAACACGTTTTTTTCGCAGTAACGTTCAAACACAGTATGCTGATCAATCCCTCTGGCAATCACTCCACGTAAAGAACTTCTCAAAGTCATCATGTGTCATAGCTCACCCAAAAATACGCAAACTGACTGATAACTCCACAGTAAGATCCAAACTCTTTATTTAAATCGTTTCTATTGAGTAAAGCCTAATATAGCCATGTGATTAATATAAATTTCGTAAGTATGCCCATTTAAAGAAGATTTTTACGGAAAAAGAGCTTCTGTGTAAAATCTAATCGATAATATAACATTGGAAAAGGTCGAGGAAGCAATAATTCTGACATCCGAGTTGAAAGTAAGTATCCTATCCTATTAGGAAGCGGCTTTGATCGGTCGGACGACTCGCATGAACTGTGACCGTCTTATTTCATTCGCCGTCTAAAGCCGCTCCCGAATAAGGGTAGTAATTCGCTACTTGCATTTCAAATCTATTGGTCTCTGGACTCTTTCACCTCTGAATGATTGAATTAGCTTCCTTCGATGAATCCCTTTCCTTACTCAAAACTGTAATAGCTAATTTAATAAAAAATGTGTCTGATAAGAATTTTTTTCGATATACTTACTCCATGATGAAATTCTTTCAGAAGATGAAGCACTTTCAATATCACTGATTCATTCCTCAATTTTTAAAATCGACTGTTCCATGCAACATGAAATCAAGTTAGGATAAGTACGCATAAGGGTGAAAATCAAAAAGTTTACAATATCATGTCCCTGGAATAAGGTAAACTTGTGTTTTGAGAAATTATTTTTTTAATTACAGTATTTTATTGATCCCACATTTCCCACAATACCCTACGCTTGAATTGTTTTCAGTTTGCTCTGTATTAAAAGAAATGTGATCAAGTATGAGGGAATTTCGTTCGGTGAATTGTTGAATGAATGTAATTTTTCAAAATCCATCCATTTGGAAAACAGTATTTTATTCATTTCATTGCCTGAAAATTTTATTTATACATTTCAATTGATTGTTAATTAAAGATTATTGAATATTCTTGAAGAAGTCACAATACAGTTACGTTTAAAGTTTCTTCATTTTGGCCAAAATAATTGTGACATCCAGTTTCACGGTTTTATTATTAGAAGAATCATATTTTGGAGGGGAATTTATGAAGAAAACATCAATAAAAGTATGTACTTATTTTCTGTAAAACACATGACTTATAGGTTAATCCAGGCTAAAAATATTCTTTAAAATGATGAAATTTGTATCAAAATTGTTATCCGGCTTAACAAAAATTATTTGCGCCAAATGAAATTTGTTGAAACACGACAAAAATCGATATTCCACTTACTTTCAAATTGGGAAATTATTGCGATAAACTCAGAGTAATATTTTATTTGATTCTAATATAGCAGTACCATATCTTACAACATAAATAAGTTAAAAAATTATGGTAGTGCTATTTTATTTATCGATACTGCTATTTTATTAATTTGCATAACAATTTCATAAGTTGCAGTGACTATTCAAGTAGTATCATAAAATAACAAAATGACTGTCCCAAATCAAATAGAAGTACCATATCTTTTGAACTAAATAAGTTTTAAAAATATGGTACTGCTATTTTATTAATTGGCACAACAATTTCCTTTGTTGCAGTTGCCTTTTAGGTAGCTCCAGCAACAAATAAAATTGTTGTCTAAACTAATAAAATAGCAGTACTATATCTTACAAACTAAATATTTGGACTATTTAGAGTCTTGAAAATTCATTGGAGTTCTCAAAAATACATTGAAATTTTGTTAAACTTTTGAAATTCTTTGAAATCATTAAAACATATTGACAATTCCTTGACATCGTTTTAAATCTTTGGAAATAACTTAGAATATTTGAAAGGTTCTTCAAATTCTTGAAATCTCTTAATTCCTTAATTCTTGTCTATACTTTTTCTCCAAATCGATTCAAATATTTTGAAGTCTCGTGGAATTAAATAAAATCTGATGATATGAAATCCTTTAGGTTGATGAAAAATTCAATACAAATTACTCGGAAATATTATAAAGTCCTTGAAAATTCTTTAAAAAGCCTTTGAAATATATTAACACGTTGAAAATTTTATGAAGCCTTTGGACTTCTCTAAAATATCGTGAAATCTTATGAATTTTATATGAAATTCTTCACAATTTTAAAAATGAGGGGAAATTCTTTAATACCGCGTGGATTTTTTCTCAATATTGTGAAATCTAGTGAAAATTTTGAAACTCTCTTCAAATCTTTAAAATTCTATGAATGCCCTTCATTCTTGTGAAATTCTTTTAAATTTAGAGAAATATTATATAACTTTAACATTTTCTGAAGTCCCTTGTAATCATCGAAAATTTCCTAAAACCCTTTGAATCCTATGAGATCCTTCAAAATCTTTATTAATTTTGGAAAATTATTTGTAATCCCATACCACTTTTTTTTTATTTCTTAAGTTCCCTTGCAATCTTTAAAAATGATATTAAATCCTAGCATGCTTCTCTAAATATTATATGTAAACTAAGGGCGCGAAAAAATCAATAAAATAATACTTATTATTAGAATAATTATTAATTTTTAATTTTCATATTTTACGAGCAAGCCTCGATAAGTAGATCTACTTTTTATTACGACTTATAAAATATCGTAGATGAACAAATTATTGTTATTGAATACAAAAATTTGTAATAGTAAAATAAGTGCGTTCTTCTTAATCTCGTAAATTGTAATTTGCAAACTTATAGTTTTCTTCCATGTAGTTCAACATCGAATAATGAATTAAAATCCCTTCATATATTTGAAATATTTTTTAGTTAATCAAAATCTTTGAAATCTATTAAGATCTGTAGAAATCCCTTCAAATTTTTGTAATAGTTAGGAATGTACATAAATAATTTAAAAAAAAAATCAGTTAGGTTTGTTCCTTAAAGTTCTCTAAAATTCCCTTTGAATTGGTAAGAACCCCTAAAAACTTATTAACTATACTTGAGGTTCTGTCACTCCCTTGAATCTTTCGAGATCCTTTTGAATTCCTTGAAACTCTTGCAATTTTGAAATCCTAAAAAAATCTTCAACATTCCTTGAAATTTTGTGAATCCCTTGAAATTGTTTGGAATCTTTTAAAATTCCTTGAACCACCCTAAAATCCCTTGGAATGTTCTGAATCGCTAGGAATTCCATAAAATTTAATTTGATTTATTTTCTAAAGTTCTATTAAAAACAATTGTAATTTTCGAAATCTCCTTAAATTCTTCGAAATCTATTACCATAACTCAAAATCGTTTAAAATCCCTTGAATCCTTTGAAATAATTTTCGATACTATAAAATCTCTCAAATCTTACAAAATTCTTTAATACACCTTGAAACCTTTAGAAATCCCTCAAAATTTGTAAAGCTTTAAAAAATTCCTTGTGACGTTCAAAAATGCCGTAATTTTTTGTTGGAATTCCTTCAGTTTCTTGAAATCTATTGGAAATTCCTTTGAATCTTTTGAAAACCCCTCTAAAATCTCTTAAATCCTTTGAAATCCTTCCAATTTATTGAAAATTCCTTTGGATCTTTAAAAATACCCTAAATTATTTCAAATCCCTTAAAATCCTTTCAATTTTTTTAAATATATTGAAAATTCCTTGAAATCTTTGGTAATGCCCTACATTATTTCAAAAGCTCTTGAAATCCTTGACAATTTTCAAAGCTTTTAAAAATTCCTTTGAAACTTTAAAATCACCCTGAAATTTGTTTTCAAATCCCCTCTATTCATTACAATCTATTGCAAATTCCTTGGAATCTTTTTGAAAAAACCTAAAATCGTTGAAATCCTTCAAAATCCCTTCATTATATTGCAATCTATTGAAAATACCTTTGAAATATAATATCTTGAAATTATCTTCGAAAATACCCTTAAATACTTCAAATCCTTCAAAATCCCTTTAATTTATTGGAATCTATTCAAAATTCTCACGAATCTTTTAAAATAATCTAAAGTATTTCAAATATGTTGAAATATTTTGAAAATTTTCAAAGTTCTTGATGATATTCCTTGAAATGCCCTGAAATATTTGAAGTCCTATGAAATCCTTTGAAATCTTAGGAAATTCATTGAAATATTTGATTAATAGTCCAAAAAATCCCTATGAAGCATTAAAATCATTCGTAATCTTATAAAGTCCCTTGAAATTTCCGGAAAATCTTTAAAAATATTCCGACATTCAAGGAGATTCTTTAAACAGCATGTAATTTTCGATATTTTGTGAAAGACCCTTAAATATTTCTGGAAAATCTCTTCAAATCTTTGAAATCCTACGAAAACTCTTACTTTTTTAAATGCTTTGAAATTTATATAAATACTAGAAAATATGTAAATATTTTATATACACATATTGAAACTCAATGAAAATCGTTGACATTTCATAAAGCAATCCAATTACATATTTTTTATAATTTCTTACAATTTTTCGAAATATTTTTAATAATGGGAGATCCTGTCACCTTCTGTAAATGTATAAATAAGTATTCAATGCTGGTAATTATGTACTTGATAAATGCGATTATAGAGAATAATAATAATGAATTTTCGGTGACGTATTTTAAACCTCGAGAAGCCGATCAGATTGTTATTTTGACTTATAAAATATCGTAAATAACTTATTTCAAAAGACTGCCATAAAATACAACAGATTATAATTATAAAATAAAAGCCTATCTCGCGAATGATTCTTTTTACACTTACTGTAATTAATGTGATTAGTAAAAGATGTTGTATGGTTATCTGAAATATGTTCTATCTATTCAATTCTAAATTGATTAATCCCACTTTTTGATTTCCATCCGTATAGGAAATCAAGTTTTTTTTGGCAGCTTGATTTTTTGCAATAAAATAAACAATTATTACGTTCTGTAGAACAGCCTGCTTTTGTTTATTTTTTCCCCAAAAGTCAAAATGTCTAAATCAATAAGAATGAACTTGATTCCAGATGCAAAATAACAAGAACCTGATTGTTCATACGGACTCACCCAAACTTGATTCCATATTGTATGAAGCAGTCGAAATATTCTTCATTTCAAAAAAGCGAACTGAATCCATACTTAGAGAGAAAAAAGATTTTATTCTCCATTTCACTTTTTTGAATGAATTATGGACAAGAAGTAGTCTAAGATATTTTTTATCATGGAGGTTTTTAAAATTCTGCGCGTAACACGATCGCGTAACAAAATCTAATTTCTTTCCGTCGGTCGATGTCGCGCTGTCAAAGGGCATCGATAGACTGACCGGTCGAGGTAAACATGGCGACAACATTATTTTTCAATGATGTAGAGCGACACACAAACGAAAGGTAGAATTCAGTGTCGGTGCACGGAAGCCACCATGACGGGAGTGGCCTTCCGGGTAAGACCGGATGTACGCCAAACTCCATCACTTTAACTCGGCATCGGACCATAGATTTCATCCAGTGACTGATGGCGTTGACACCTTCACAATTAATCTATCATACTCCTTTGCATGTATAACCAATTGAAATTTTGTATTCAGTTCCATAAAATCAGGTCTAAAATTGAGAAAGATCTCTTGAGATTTCGAGAGATGCCTGATATGAACGATCTTGCATACCAATGAGCCCTCGTGGAGAGTTTTAACTTCGTGGATGTGGTTGGTGTAGACAGTATGGATATTACTGTGGGGTTATCAGTCAGTTTGCGTACTTTTGTGTCAGCTATGAAATATGACTTCTTGTGCGACTTCATCTGACTTCATCTGACTTCATGACTTCATCTGCGGTAATACCTAGGGAGATTGATCAGCGACCTGAGTTGGAGCGTTGTTGCGGAATGAGAGTGTTGTTCCAGTGAGCAACAGTAAAATTATATATTAATCTAAAATTTATACCTTCTCCTTTATATCTTCCCCTAAAGTTCCCTTTCTAGAATCAAGTGAGCGACGCTCATCCCGAAAGGGATTTGGCCTAATAGTACACTAAGAATAATAATAATAATAATAACAATAAGAAGAAGAAGAAGAAGAAAGCATCCAGAGGCGACTGTTGTCACCAACGATTGTGCCCGCTGTGTATGGATAACAGCGGTAAAATGCGAACTCCAAACTGCACTATGCTCCTAATTTTGTACCTACCACATCAGCGCTGAAGATTGGAGACATCGTATTGTCTGAACTTCTAACATCCCTATACATCAGTCACTTGATTTAGTCCTTGACTGTGATGAAAAACCGGGTTCACCCGAGAACAAGATTAAAAAAAAAATAAGATTGTAGCTCTAAGAAAGCATCTAGTGGCGACTGTTGTCACCAACGATTGTGGCCGCTGTGTATGGATAACAGTGGTGAAATAAAAACTCGAAACTACACTATGCTCCTAATTTTGTACCTACAACATCAGCGCTGAAGATTTCAGACATCGTATTATATTAACTTCTAACATCCTTACCTCATCAGTCGCTTGACTTAGTCCGTGGCTATGATGAAAAACCGGGTTCCCCCGAGAACAAGATTTAAAAAAATGAATGCAATAACATCCCCCATCATGCACTTGCCTGCAATCCAGTCCTTGAATGGTGGGGTAAAAACCAGTCTATGTCCAATATGTCAACGTACACGCTCTTATCAGATGACTTGATTGCATTATAATAATGCGTCTGTGACTAATAATATGTACATGGACAGCCCCGTGCCTACTATCCAAAAAATAAATCCAACTCTAACCGAAAATGCCATTGACATATTGGGCTGTAACCATCTTAAGCCTAAGATATTAATTTTTAAATAAAATACAAAAAAGTAATAAAAAATCCGACTTTCTTCCTAAATTATAACTGATTTCTCCTTCTTTTGAAAGCTGTGATTGAGACCATAGACAAACTGTCATTGACAATTTCAAGTGTCAATTGTGACGTTACAGCCCAAAATGATCTCAAACAGGGAAAATAGGCTGATCTTTCACGATATTAGAGAAATAAATGCTTTTATATACAATAATGTAGGTACCGTATTAAATTCTATATGGAACGCCTAAAATTTCTGAGATTCCAAGACGAAATATATTGAATTTATAACAGAAGACTTGAATTTTTAACGCAAAAGTATATTCTACAAAAAGAGTTGAGTTTTTAAGCTGAAAAGTTGGAAGTTTTACGAAACCGTTGACTTTGAAACGCGAAAATATGCATTCTCAAGAAAGTTAATTTTCAACCAGAAAGATGAACATTTATTCAAATAGAAGATTTATAAAAAAATCAATATCAACCAAGCACTTGAATTTTCAATTAAAAAAAGGTGGAATCTTAATAAAAATATAAAAATGGGCATTTCAAGCAAACCAGTTTAAAATTTTCTTTAGAAAATATTTCGATTCGACCTAACGAGAAGAATTTTCAACATAATAAATGAATTTTCAACAAAATAGTTGAATTTTTGAACCACAAGGATACATTTTCAAGCGAAAGTTCCTTTCCAACAAAGAAAGTGTACCTTTCTACCAGAAAAGATGAATTTTCAATCCAAAAAAGATAAATTCTTCATAAGAATATGAAAGTGAATATTTCATGCAAAACAGATTCAAATTTTTGATCAAGGATACTTCAGTTCAACCAAGCAAGAGGAATCTTCAACATAATACATGCATTTTCAACGAAATATTGGAATTTCATTTAAAAAATTAATTTCCAACAAAATGATTGAATGTTCAAACTAAGAAGATTTTATAGCAGAAGAATTAAGTTTTTAAGCGGAAATGTCGAAAGTTTCAGAAAACCGTTAACTTTAAAACCCCAAAAGATGAATTTTCAACGAGAAAGTTAATTTTCAACCAAGGAAGTTGAATTTTCATCCAAATAGGGAAATTTTCAGCAGAGAAATATCAATTTTCAATCAAATAGTTGAATTTTTATCCCAAATCGTTGAATTTTTCATAAAATAGTTGAATTCTCAAGCTATAGGGACAAATTTTCAACAGAAAAGTTCTTTTTTAACAGCGAAAGATGACCTTTCTACCAGAAACGAGGAATCTTCGATTTAAAAAAGATGAATTTTTGAATAAAGAGAAAAATGGGTATTTCAAGCAGAACAGATTTTTATTTCTAATAAAACATACTTTAATTCAATCAGAATAGAAGAATTTTCAACAAAATACATGGATTTTCAATGAAATAATGGAATGTTGAGTTGGATAATTTATTTTCCACAAAATAGTTAAATGTTCAAACTAAGAAGATTTTCTAGCAGAAGAATTAGGTTTTCAAGCTAAAAGTCGATGAATTTTTCAACAAGAAAGATGAATTTCTATTCGAATAGATACATTTTTAGGAGAAAATTTAATGAATTTTCTACCAAACAGTTGAATTTTTATAAGGAAAATTTTGTTTTCAACTAAGAATCTTCAAGAAAGTACATGAGTTTTCAAACAAATAGTTGAATTTTCAGTTTAAAAAAGTAGTTTCCAATGGAAAAAATGATTTTTTAACAAAGTTGTTGAATTTTGAAGAAAAGAGATTAATCTTCAACTACAAAAACTATTTTCTAACGAAATAGTTCAACTTTCAACCAAGTAGTTGAAACATGTCATTATTGATATTTCAGCCAAAAAATATTTTAATTTTGATTTAAAACCTGTTGCCTTCAGCCAGAAAGACGAATTTTCAACAAAGTATATGACTTTTTAACCAAATGGTTGAATTTTTAGTTGAAAAAAAAGAAGTTTTCAACAAATAAATGAATTTTTAACAAAATATTTGAATTTTCGAAAAGAACGAGCCTAATCTGCAGCTAAAAAATCTAATTTCTAACAAAATAGTTCAACTGTCAACCAAGTAGTTGAAACATGTAATTGCTGATATTTCAGCCAAAAAATATGGTAAATTTGAATCAAAAACTATTGCCTTCAGCCAAAAAGAAGAATTTTCGAAAAAATAAGTAAATTTGTAGCCAAATGAAAAAAATTTTTAGTTTGAAAAATGAAACTTCAACAAAATATTGAAAATTTTAAACAAAAAAATGAATGAATCTTTTACCAAAAAATGAAGTTTTGACAAATTGTTTTAACTTTCAAATAAGTAATTAAGGAATGTAATAGTTGATATTTCAATCAAAAACGATTCTAATTTTAAATAAGTTACAGTTAAATTGAACCATAAAAGATAAATTTCTAACAAAATAGTTGAATTTTCAAATAACGAGATTAATCTGCAGCTACGAAATCTAATTTCTAACTAAATAGAAGATAAATTTTCTAAAAATAATTAATTTCTCAACGTAAGAAATAATCTACAACCTAGAAATTAAATTCTTAAAATTCATATCAACTTTCAACCATTTATAGTTGATTTTTCAAGCGAAAAGACGAATTTCATAGAAGATGAGCTACCTTCAATGAAATTGATTCATTGTTTAATTCCTAAAACCGATTGCTCTAAACAATTTGGAATCTAAGTTCGGATTTGTCCGTATAGAGAATCAGATTTCAGTTGTTCTATATATGAAATGAAGCCTATTTAAGCAGCTTGATTTTTTTGCAAGAAAATGAACAATCATACTCTGATGCAGCAGTAAACAAAATATAAACGATTCAAAATTTTGAATTTTCGGATTTCCAAAAAGACGAACTTTCAATAAAACAGTTGAATTTTCGATCAAACAGAATACTTTTCAATAAAATAGTTACACTTGCAAACAGAGAAAAACTCTCACCACAATAGTAGCATTTTTAGCCAAAAGAGATGAATTTTGAACCAGCAATATGATAGTAGATTTTATGACTGAAAAGAATTAACTTCAAACCAAAAACAGTTGAATTTTCTCATTGGGTTCCACTAATCCTATTTGCCTTTGAATGAAAAAAAACGAGAAAAAAGGGAAGTGTTTTGAAAACAGGGGTAAAGATAATTTTGTTGCACCAATAACTTAAAAATATGATTATGAACTGGCACTTGAAAAACAACTGCCATTGCAGTCTGCATTTAAAACTTGTCGTGTAATTTAGAAACCAAAATAAATAAGACTTTGAAAACATAAGACCCAGCAAGACTTATTAGTCCAGCTTTTTCTGGGAGTTCATCTTCAAGATTGGGTGGATTTCTGATGAATTCAGAAGATCAAAGATTCTCTTGATCATTTTCAAATATTATAAATTCTAGGTTGGATAACTTTTTCCTAATGTGCAATGAAAGATAAAAGCCCCAGGTGGATTTTATTTCAGAGTGTCATATAATTGTAAAGGTGTACGATAAGTTATTCGGTTTCAGGTGGATGTAGGTCAGAGACAGCTTTTATTGTGGCTTCTCCCGAAACTCATATCATTTATCTTGCAGCGTGTTGTAGAAACATGGAAATATTTTCACGACCTTTGGGAAAGAGAATAATGAATTTTGATACATGGAGAGCACCAAATAACTATTGACCAAATTCATGATTTTTCGTGAAAACAGTAACAAATAATTTACAAATCTGGTTGAGAAAATTTACTCATTTGTTTCGGATCAAAATAAAGTCATTAACAGTTTTCTGATCTGTGAGTTATTTGAAAATTTGAACAAAAAACAGTTTTGGATATTTTTAGCATTTTAGTTATTATGTATAATATGAACATATTCAAGTTGGCCACAGAACAGGAAAAACCTGGGAATCAGGAAAAAATCAGAGAAGTTGTTGGTCAGGGAATGTCTGGGAGTTTGAAAAAAAACTGTCTAAGACAGAATTTCAGTAACTGTCGAAAATAATCACTTTTTTCTCAAATCAGTTTGTAGTCATTTTTTCGAAATAAAGTCACAGTAGTCTCTTTTTGAAATGAAAGTATCACTTTAGCCACTTTTCTTTAATAAATCAATCCATAACTGGGTTCACCACTGTTTAATTCAGGTCTATATCTATTTCTAAATACGTTAAAAATATTTTAGGGTATTTTGAAAGATTCAAAAGAAATTTTATTGATTTTATCAATGATTTGAATGAATTTCAAAGGTTCTTAGAGATTTAAGGGTATTTTTAGAATTCAATTGAATGCGCAAGTACTTTCAAAAGTTTCAAGCGATTTTGAAAGATTTCGAAGAATTTTAAATATCTGAGGTTATTTTAAAATATTGAAGGACAAAGTTTTATGGGATTTCAAGAGGTTTGAAGTGATTTCAGAAGATTTCAAACTGTCCAAAATATTTTAGGGAATTTAAAAAAATTCAAAAGCATTTTCAAAGGTTTTCAAAAATCTGAAGGGATTCTGATGAATTCAATGATTTTACTGAATTTTAAAAGCTTTCAAGGTCTTTCAAAATTGTTTTCACCAGTTTAGGAAATATCATTAGATTTCTTGTAACCTCACGATATCTTATAATGTTTGAGGAGATTTCAAAGAATTTATTCACAAAAATTGAGGATTTTCGTAGGACTTCGAAGATTTACAAATATTTCATGGTATTTCCAAAAATTTTGAAGATTTTAAGTGATTCCACGAAATTTTCAATTGATTTGAAAGTTTCAAAAGGATTAAAAACAGCTTCGAACGGCCCTTGAAATTATAAGGGGTTTAAATAAATTTCAAAGTATTGAAAATATCTTAGGGCATTCTTAATAGATTTGTATAATTCCAAGTTTATTACAAAATATTACAACAAGTTCAGAGTTATTTCAAAAATTTCACAGAATTTTCAAGATCTTTAAAAAGATTTAACGAATTTCAGAAGATTTTAAAGGATTTTAAATATTTTTAAATGTTTTGAAAGATTCCAACAAATTTTCAATTGATTTCAGTAACTTAATGAGATTCAAATTTTTTCTTAAATTTAGGGTCTTTTTGAAGATTTCAATGCATTTTTTAGATATCTAAGAATAACTTCGAGGAATTCCAAAGATTTCAATGATTTTAAAGGATCTAAACAAATTTTCGTGTGGTGTCAAAGAATTTCCTACACTTTTGGAAGATATTAAATGATTACACAGGATCTGTAAGGTATTTAAAAGGATTACAAGGGATCTTACAAGATTTTTGATGATTTTGATTATTTTAAGGGATTTTAAAAGATTCCAAACCATTTCATGAGATTTCCAAGGATTAAAATGATTTTATGTGATTTTGAAAGCTGTCAAGGTATTTTTATAAATTGTCCAGGATTTCAGGAAATATCATCAGATTTTATGGGATTTTATAATATTTCAGGAGATTTCAAGGAATTTAGAATTAAGGGATTCCATAGGATTTTAAAAATATTCAAATATTTTAAAGTATTTCTAAAGATTTTGAGGAATCTTAAATATTTTAGGTGATTCCGAAGAATTTTCAATTGATTTCAATTATTTGAATTGATCACAAAAGACCTGAAAGATTTCAGGGTATTTAAAAAAATTGCCAAGAATTTTCAAGGTTTTAAAAAGCTTTAACAGATTTGAAAGATTGCAAAGGTTTAAAAATATTTTGGGGTACTTTTTAAAATTCCATGGAATTTTGAAGAGCTCGAAAAAATGTCAAGGGATTTCAAAAGAATCTGTAAGTTTCGAAATATTTTAGGCTTAAAAGGATTTCAAATACATATTTCTGGATGTTTGAAAAGATTTCAAAGCTTGAAAAAAAGAATCTTAGAGAATTATCAAGTATTTTAATGATTTGAAGGGATTCACGAATATTTTGCATGCGTTTGTGAAGAATTTTCAGATTTTTGAGAAAGATGGAATGATTTCACAGAATTTAGAAGTTTTTAAGATATTCTAAAAGATTTTGAGGCATTCGATAAGATTTCAATGATTTTAATGGATTTCAAAAGCTCTTAAGGGATTTCAATAAATATTCCACGATTGCAGAAAATATCATATTTCACGCAGTTTGATTGTATTTTATAATATTTTAGGAGATTTCAAAGAATTTTATCATAAATATTAAAGCACTTCGAATCATTTCAGAGATTTTTGGATATTTCAAGGTATTTCAGAAGATTTTATAGAATTTTAAAGATTGCAGGTGATTTCAAGGAATTTTACAACGATTTCAAGAATTCGAAGGGATTCGAAAGAATTTTAAAATTATGAAAAATTTCCAGAGATTTCAAAATATTTTGAAATATCTCGGATAACTTGTAATAGAATTCAATAACTTGAAGTGATTCGAAATAAAATGTAAATATTTAAGGGTATGTTTAAAAATTGCCGACACATTCCAAGATTTTTCGAAAGTTTCATGGGAGCTCAAAAGATTTCAAAGGATTTGAAATATTTTAGGGCATTTCAGAAGATTCCAAGGCATTTTCAAGAGATTGAAAGAATCTTAAGAAATTCCAAAGGATTTTATTATTTCACAGGATTTCATAATATTTTTAATAGATTTGAAAGAATGTATCCACAAGAGTAAGAAATTTCGTAAGGCCTTAGAGATTTGAAGAGATTTTCAAATATTGATGCAATTTATTTGAGTTCATTTGAAGCTCTCCCTGAATTTTCATTAACTTATCTTTTTTTGAAGTCTGATGAATCGAATTTCTTTGAATTCTTTCGAGATCAATATAACATTAGTAACATTATTAATCTAACAGTAGTAACTTTTGATCACTTTTTGAATTGTTAACTTAAAATTTTAAATTCTATCATTCCATTGATAAATGACTATACATATTACAAATAGTGCAAGATTAGAATTTTGTTCTTCAAATATATAAATTGTGGGAGAAAATCAAAAATTTCTCAAGGAAAATCAAGGAAAAATTCGGGGAATTTAAAAAAAAATGAAGTTTTTCGACCACTCTGGTATTGCACATATTGAACGTGGAGTTTAGAAAACAAATACTTTGTTATTTAACGATAACAAGCAACGCTATTACAATGACATGAAATGTAATTTTAATCACATGTTATACGCTCCATGACCTTAAAGACATTATTCCGTTATCGCGATACTTCAAAGGTCAGTTAACTTTGATTTATAATTTTTTTATCTGTCTGAGATTTTTATTGAAAACAAATTAAAAATACATGTCAGAACCAAATGCTAATTCTCATGTATTGATCCAGACAGAATAATTGTAATCTCAATTGGTTCCCCATAGAGGGAGATTTGTCATTACCTGAATTTTCAAATCTACTTTTTTCACACATTTCGATTTAATTTGAACATAGGTGCTCGAAAATAAAATTTAAAAAAATTTCCGTATTTGTGTGTCGGTGTGGGTGTGTGTGAATGTAATTTTTTTTCACCATATCTCATAATCTAAAATTTAAAAGAATTCTAGCTTTGACTGATAGCCAGGTCTGGTAGGAAATTTGAGCTGGATCGGCCATTTACCAATACGATATCTATCTTATTGACTCACCAGCATTGTTTTATGAAGTTAAAAAAAATGGTTTATTCTGTTAATATGAGAAAAACTGTTTGAAAATTCAAAATACAACAATACGATATTCAGTCTATTTGTTTGCATCTCCGAGGCGCATCGATTTATATATTGTTGAACCTTTTATGATCCACTGATACTCATTTATAAAGTTTCAAACGTGTCCTCTCATCATCTAGCAATACGAATATATAAATTTAAAAAAAAATTGTTTATCTTCTTGATATGAAGAATACTTTTATAATATTGGGAATAAAATCATAATGTTTGATGTAATTGTTCACGTTTTCGAGACGCTTGAATTAACCTATTGACGAGCTTTCGATGACCATTCTTTATCAATCAATAGCGACTGAGAAAGTTTAAAAAAAGCTTAGATTAATTACATGAAGATTTTTCTTAAATTGAAATTTATTACTACCGTAAGCTAAAAAGTTGTTCATTTTGGCAGGACGTATAAATTGACTTTTTGGTTAGCTATCTGATTTTCTTAAAATAAGATTTTCGGTAAGACAGAAGCATAAGCTTGAAAAACATTGGAAGTTTTTTTTTTATAGAGAAATACCTCCCTCTATGAGAAAGCACATATATTTGATACCTATGAGGAAGCAAAATGCTAATAAAATGAGCACAAATGAATTTACCCATAGTAAATAAATACACTTGCAGTAAATAAATCAATAGAACTTCGTTATGGTATTTTGGAACACATTCGTGAAACCATAAATTGCAAAAAATCGAAAGTGGCTAAAGGATAGGGAGGCACAAAGCTGTTCGAAGCTACACCAGCGATAAATGAAACAAACGAGGCAGAACACCCAGAAACCATTCGTTCTATTTCCGGAAATAAAAAATAAAAAAGGGCGATCGTTAAAAAGTACCTTTCGTTAATTCATGTTAAACGAAAAATCGCCCGACCGCGTTATATGGCTCTGGAGTCTCGGTGACTACACACAGGGTGTGTAATATCCTGTAGATGCTCTGAAGATGAGGATGTCCTAGACATTCTGCGAACGTCTCTTAGATGTCCTATGGTTATTGCATACTTCGAGAGAAAAGAACGCCCATGGTGAAGTCAAGTCGCCTGGTGGACGCATTACCATAAATTTTCGCCATCGCCAAGTTTTGTGCCCGTCTATGTGCCAGTTACCCCCTTCCCCCATTCTCATCTTTTTTTTTCTAACCCAGCTGCACAGCCTTCCGTTTTGTTCCAGCTTCTCTTTTTCCCCTTCAAGCTCGCTTTGCTCGTTTTTTTAGCTTCCACCTCGAGTTCGAACCTGGTCGAAAAATCCTAACGAACTTTCAGTCTCTCCACTCCTCTCCTCACCACTCCTCTCCACACTACTACTCTTCACTTCTCTTCGCTTTCCTGCTTGATCGGGTTCGCAGGACGAACCACTTTTGCGAGCTTACGGTTCTGATACTACACAGAATTCGCGTCCTGGACGGGGTAATTTTGACGCCACTCGTTCTGATTGAGTTTTAAGGGCAGGCGGCGAAACAAGTTTGTTAGATGCAGCGAGGAAGTTGCGAAATCACAAAGTGAATAATGAAAAATTTATACATCCACCTTAGGTATATTTATTGATGAACTTCATTTGTGGTGAGAGTAAATCGATTTTATGTCGTCTGGAGCAATTTGCAACTTATTAAGAAGAAATGGATAGTGTCAACAATAAGACAACAAATGAAAAAAGAGTTTTCAATATAGTGGGAATCGTAGAGAAAAGATACATCCATTCATGAAAATAACAAATTAAGATTTATAAATAAAAACCTTATTTTCGACCTCTTGACTCAGAAAAAGTTGTCTTGAAACAAAAGTATCTCTTGACTGTCTTGTTTTGATCCACGTGAATATATTTTTCACCCAAGTAGAATTATTTTTCTGCAAGATTAGGTGAAGTTAGTCACGCGAGGATAATTTTTGCTGCGAAAGGATTTCTGTTGAGACAAATGAAAATCCTCTCAAACTTCAATTTAAGAGGAAATTCCAATTACGTCAGGAAACATTCTTTTGTCGCAAAAGAACATTTCTCTGAGTGTTCGAGATTATTTATTGAAAATTGTACAATAAAGTTCCGGTATCGGACCGATTTCCTCATCAGATTATCTACGTATTATAGTGTATGAAATATTTAAATCTTATTGTGTAATAATTTAATTTTCTATTTATTTAGATCATCACGATGTATTACTTTACAGAATATGTTTTTAGCAGTTCATAGGCTATAATAGATAATCTGATCAGGGAATTGGTCCGATTCCGAAACGTTATTGTACAATTCTGAATAAATAGTCCGAAAGAAGTCAAAAAAAGGTTCCGTCTTATAAATTCCAATTTTCTATAATAATTGCAGATCCTAGAAAAAGTCGAAAATGAGTTCTTCATATCATTGGAATCGTAGGAAAAAGATAAATGAGAATTGTTTTCAGAAATTTCTAATTCAATTTGAAATAATTTTTTTCATTATAATGAAGACGGATCTACAATTCTGGCAAGTCGTTTTTGGTAAGAAAGCACGATCTGCAGAAAATTGGACGGAGCTACACTGTCATGATATTCAAGAAAGTAGGATCCAGAAAAAGTTAAGAAGTTTTTTATATCTTTTAGATCATAGAAACAGATACATCCATATATGAAAATAGTTTTTAAAATTATTAATATAACTGAATGTGCTTTTTTTCAAAAAGCACAAAGAACTACATAGAAGCACTATAAAAATCCGGCTTTTTTCATTTGGGACCTCAGAAAAGGCAGCATCTACAAATAAAATATTTATTAATCTCACCAGTCAATCATAAGTGCAAATAGGTTGCACAGAGTCCTAATATAAAAACCCGAGATGGTCCAGAGACGGAGTCGAGTAATGTGCATGTGGGTAAGAAGTGGATACTAAAATACACTAAGTACTCTAAATAAATACTTCAAATACCCTCAATACCATGAGAAAAATGTTACGACCTATGCTACAAAGTGCTATTTTGAGTATCGTTTGCAGCACCAAAAATCGCACTTATTATAGCGGTGTGATAAGAAAGTTATTGTGTACATATTTCATTGCATGTAATATAGGTTAACAATAAATCTTTTCAAATTTCTATGGATTTGAATATTATTTTGAATGCTTGTGAATATAATTTTCGATGTTAAATAGTAATGCATAATCGTATTTTAGAAAGAAAAATTTTTCATCAAGTTAGAATTTTTTGAAAAACTAACCAAAATTGCGTTATTTCATTCAGTAAACAGGATATTTATTTAAAAAAATTTGAATATAATTTCTCATACATTCAGTTCTGGTTGAAAAACAGAAACACATGACTATTTAACGCGAACAAATTTTTCAATAGCGTTCTTAGGCCTTTTCAAAATAGTCAAAAAGTGCAAAATTCGCCAGTTGTTTTATTTTAAATGAGTGTACCATTAACTGAATTTAAAAAATGTAATATTCTTGTTGATATTTCAAAAAATCCTAAATTGCTCAAAAATTATTTTTTCAAAAATATCACTTTATATAATTTATTATAGAAAACTGTGCACTTAAAAAATCGGCAATAATTTCTGAATAGATAGAAAACGTCGGATTAATAGCCAAAAAGCAGATTACTGAAAGTTACGTAACAATGAGGGGGATGGGGGTTCATTGTTTATTGTTACGGTATCAAGATGCTAATATAATTATACAAATATTTAGGTCTTTGAAACGTTCTATAGATAACCCCTAACAACACAAATTTTATTTGAATCATACAAATTTTATCTTTGATTATAAGGTCATTTTTCTGAGTGAGTAAAGGTTAAAAACAAGCTATCCTCAACGAGAAAATTGAGGTTTATTGTTTCGAAAGGGGGGCAGGTATTTTTTATAGAGCATGATGATGGCTAGCGGAAGAGAAAGGGGAAGAACTTGGAAGGGGGTGATGGGTATATAGATGAGATCAAAGGTGCGAGAGGGCCGAAGGGTTATAAGATAGGTCAATACTGCCGTCCAAGGTAAAAAGATACAT
>CAKNXH010029774.1:0-11750 GCA_932178445.1 Andricus quercusramuli | reverse complement strand
TTGATTCAGAGGGTGCATTGTTTCAATTGTTCCAAACTTCAATCTTACAAACAACTTTTTAAAAAATTCAAAAAGTTCAATAAAATTTCAAAGGTTTTATAAACTTGTTTTTTATACCATTATACCATTAGGCCATTTCCTTTTCGGGGTAGGCGTGACACTACCCGATTCGGGTAGTGTTTCTAAGTGGATTATTTACTACTAGTGTGTATTCCCGAACGGTCACCCATCCAAGTACTAACCGCGCCCAAGACTGATTAACTTCAGTAATCTTAAGAGAACTGGTGTTTCAGCGTGGTATCGCCGTTGGCGATACCACGATACGTTGGTTCCTTTTCATAAAAGTCACAACAAGGGTGTTTTTCGAGTCTTGAAATACAAATTAGGAGTCAAAATTAGGAAATTCGAAAATTTGAGCTAAAATTTGGGTGGTTGGACTAACATAGAATGTTAACCTAAAATTTTGAAAAGGATATTAATTTGGCAGATTCTCATGAATTCTAAAACAAAGAAGTTTTTCGAGCCTCAAAATACGAATGTTCACCCCGAAAAAAACGCTCGTATTGACTTTCACAGAAATATACCAGAATAATGAAATTTTCAAAATTGATGTCAGCTTTTTGAATTTTGGGCCGCGAATTCCTCTTTTTTGACTCAAAATACATTCTCTTACAAAGTTTGATGAAAATTCACCAATTAAATGAAATTTTCAAAATTCGTTTCAACTTTTTCAATTCCAACCTCAAATTCGTATTCTGTTACTTAAAAACCCCACCTCTTACTGATTTTCATGAAAATCTATCAATTCAATAACATTATACCATTTTTAAGTCACATTACGGAATTTTCGAATTTTGACCCTAAATTCAATTTCTGTGCCCCGGAACCCCTCGTGCTGTCTATCATAGAAATTTATTTTTGTGACACGAGAACCCCACTTGTACCGACTTAAATGAAAACCTAACAACTTAACTATATTTTCAAATTTCAGTCGAATGTGTCTCGAAATTAAAATTAAAAAAAAAAAAAACAGAAAAATTATTTCTGTTGGAGAGAAAATTTAGGTTTTTGTAGAAATTTGTTTTTTTGCTCCCATGTTTTTCAGGCAAAATTCGAAAAACCGAAAGTGCCAATGTTTTTTATAAACATGATCCTGCATTGTTATGCAAAAAAATAGGAAAAATTGAAATTTAAAAATTCGTAAAAAATAGAGTGGAACCGTCACATTCAGCCTGATACCATTTCCGGGACACCTTCGGTCCGATTCGACCCCCTTCCGCTCCATGGATTAAATTTTTTGTTCATTTTATCTACTGAAGGTGATAGTACCTTTGATAATATCGAGTTTAAAATTGGCACAAATATCAAATTCCACCTTCAAATTGACCGTATAAGTGGATTGATACATTTCCGGGGCATCTTTGTTCCGATTTGACACCAAGTTTTTCAGGCGAAACTCGAAAAAACGAAAGTGCAAATGTTTCTAAACTTGATTGTTTAGAATTTGTATATCAAATTTAGTTTTCGACAGATGATTCTCATTTCGAGCCTATTTCAATCCACAAATCGACCCTATTTTATTAGATTGGCGGATCAAACTGTTGTGCAATTGTTTGGTTGCGTGAACTGTTTTAATACTGAATTGAGTTCTAAATCGAGTCCTACTTTTTTCAGTGATAAGTACGCAGAAAAAACTGCAATAAAAAATATAACAATAATCTCTAATTAATCTGTAAATTGATTATGAAGTACGATGATTATCGAAAATGCATCTAAGTAATTTTTCAAATGTCTGCTGATATTAGAGGTTTATATATAACTCAACATAAAATTGGGTTACCTAATCAAAAAGCCGAAAATGATTTTAAAAACGTGAAAGTAAACTAATATCATAAGATAAAGCAGCAATGTATTGAAACACCCTTTAGCAAAGAAAAATTTAGGCCGAATCATGGCTGGAATCTCATTTTCGAAAACGGATCTTAGTATCCTAAAAAGAAACAAAAATTTTCAACAAATGTCACTCGGAAAAGAGGTTGAAGTAAGGTTGAAAAGTTTCGTATTAGTTTTGTTTTTCTGTAATAGAGTTTGAAAATCATGAGCCTCAAGTCAAAAAAAAAGAAACAGAGGGATATTATTCATTAATGAAGACTACAGGAAACTATGGTTACTTTCCCGAAAATTTATATAGAATATGCATCGAGGGCAAGGGTCTTAGGAGATAAATTAGTTAGATCTCTTAAAAAAAAAAAAAAAATTGATTAGCATTTCGAACTCGAAAGTTCATTGCCTCACTACCCGATTCGGGTAGTGTTTCTAGGTGGATAAATACTACCAGTGTGAGTCCACCACACCCACGACGGGTCAACAACACGCAGTATTCACCGAATGGTCACCCATCCAAGTACTAACCGCGCCCAGCACTGCTTAACTTCAGTGATCTAACGGGAACTGGTGTTTTCAGCGTGGTATCGCCGTTAGATCTCTTTTCGTTTTTAATTATTGTTTTTCTGAATTTAATTTCTAATCAAGCGAAACTTTCATTAAACGTGACATATAAGAGTGTATTAGTTCTAATTACTAATATAATTGAATCAATTCAATTTTCTGGATATTTTTCGAATCGACATTTTATGAGTTGGGCCTGTTTTAGACAAACGGCTTCAATTGTGATAAGTAATTAATAATATGCAAATTCAACCTACATACCAAAACACACAAAAATAGAAACATTGTATCTCCGAATTATAAATATAGTGTTGCTGTAGCTAGTCTATAATTCACCTGGCCAGTATGAAACCGTGTAAGACCTAAAATTAGACTACGTAAATGTGAAGAAGAGGATGAAACCTGTAGTTGCGTGTTTTGAGTGCACGGAGCGACGCAGCGTTCACTGCTATGATCATTTGTCTCTCGGAATGAACTTTCAATTCAATAGGCTATTGTTAAAAGTAATTATTAATTCTTACAGTACATTACTTTCTTTTTTTAATTGAATTATATTTTAGAGTTTCCGAAGGTTTACTGCTGATGACAAAAACTAAGTTTCCGTTAACGCTAACAAGGGTTGTGGCCGTAGATCATCATACAGTGGAGGATACATGGGCCAAATTTATGAAAATGACAGTGGCAGTATCGATGCAAATGTTATAGTCAGCAAGGCCTAAGGTCAGAAGGCAGACGCTACAGTTGGAATCAGTGGAACCTTCCATTTTTAATCACTTTTTTCATTAAAATTCTGTGTTCTATGTTGCGCATTATACCAATTATAATTAGTTATGATTATAATAATCAAATGTTACAGTGCGGAGAAAAAATACAATTATCTTCAAAAAGCTTATTTTCTTCAAATTCCATTCCTAAATATCTGCTGATGCCTAGAATAAGCAATGAGTATAATGTAAGCTCTTTGAGAAAAACACGTCTATTTTGATGAAAATAAATAATAATTAAATAACGTATAATTATTTTTTGAAACATAAATATCTAATATATAGATTTTTTAGGTAATTGAAAATAAAAAATAAAAGTTTTTGTATAAAAAAATAAACTGCCATGGCCGAAGTCTGAGTCCCATCGGAGAATTCTGTTCTTTAGGCTTCATTTATGAAACTTTACTCATCAAATTGAAAATTCATATTGCGGGACAATTGCAGAAGGCAAGTAACTTTGCCTCCCTCTATGTTCTGGAAACATGTGACTTCAGCATCAGCATGCTTTGACGATTGTTCTATGATTGTGGTTTTGGATTGAAAGGTCTCTGTCCGGGAAAAGTCGGAAATTCTGGCTGATTAGTGCTTGGTCTCGAAACAGGCACAAGGCCTGTTATTGCTAGAATCACAGAAAACATCATAAAAATTAACAAAATACTCCTGATGTTGTTGAAAGTTTAGCTGTTAATAAAAAGAAACCCATAACAAAATTATCAAGTATACATGAAAAAATAATAGTATTAGCTGCCTATCAACACCAGCAGATTACTATTGATTGATTAGATTTAATGCATCCTTCAAATTGGAAGAAACAATCTGGAGAATAGAGAAATAAGATTGGAAATGGAAGTGAAAAAATATTTCTCATAGGGAAGAATGAAGAAAATTTAGTTTCACCCAACTCATCTCGTTCTCATTGGTTAATCTATGATCGAGGAAGATGATACTGTACGTCTTTCGAGATCAGGAGGTTTCTTGTTATGTAAACCAAATAATTATAAGTGATTTCTCCGAATTTTTCGGCGAAGTACCTACATGAATGTAGTTCCTCGATTTTTTGACTTACTTTGTAAATCAATGTGGATTTGCAACCACTTTCAAATATGTGTTCCAAAAGTACGTGTGAAAATCCTTATATTTCAATGATAATAATAAACAGGTTCTGTACACAATTATTCGGTGAACCACCGTCTTATCAGCCATGCCAATGTGAAACATAGTTATAAATACCTAATTATATTTCTTTTGAAATAATTTTTCGAGAGAAACACAATTCATGAATGTTTCCTTATTCACTTTGACGGGAAGTTCTACATAAAAATTAATGTACATGATACTTTTCATAAAAAAGTTCAGTATGGAGAATAATGATCATGAAAATATCACCAAATTCTAAACTCTCTGACAGGAATTTTTATTGACTGACAGCAAGAATTTATATTGAAGTATAATTCTAAAAAACAACTTGGAGTGGATCGACGGACTGTCTGTCAATTTGTAGTAAGATCATGTGACTCAAGAGTTATTTTTCCATATTTTGGCCTTTAACGCTTTAGATGAAACTTTTCATGTATATAGCGCACTTGATCGTCGATTTTCGGCTTAAGAATTATGATTGCCGTTTCATGTGAGGAAGAGGCACCCGTGTGACTGTTCACACTAATATTGTTATCAAAAATAAGTGCCTTTACCCTCCAAAACAGGAAAAATAAATATGACAGTATATGTAACAATAAAAGACATTGAAGGAAAAAAGGCCCATAGACCATTGGGCACTTTTACCATTAGTGGTTAAAATCGAATCAGATATGGCTTTGGCATGAGAAAATTCAGTTGTCGAAACTTCAATTGACGGTATAGGCCACGTATTTCTGGAAACTCCTCATAACGCTCATTACAAGATTCAATTCAATCCTCGAGCTAATGAAGAGTCGTTGAATTACTTAGGGGATTATCTCTAACTTGTGTAATAAACGCTATATGAAATTTTTCAAAACTTTTGGCAGATCCTAAAATCTTATTAGGTCGAGTAAAGTCTCTAAACGTTGACTTTCTTCATAGCTTGTGTCGTTTTGGCAAAAACCGTGAATTTTTCTTTTTCAGACAAAAAAATTCTCTATTTTCTTCAAGGTGCGGACATGGGGCGGACTAAGATGGAATATCCTCTTCAAATCGGGAGCAATCTAGAAAAAAAATAGAAGAGAAAAGACGGATTCCGAAAGAGGACAAGAAATTCTATCAGAATCAAAAAGAAAAATATAAATACCTATATTAGGTGAAAAAATATCGCACTTGCAAAAAAAAATGGACTGCCTACCTGATTTGAAGTGAATTCGGTCAGATCTAAGTTTGAAAGTGGTACGAACTGAATAAAAGAAACTGACTTGAAAGGGCGGAAATAATTGTAAAAAAATGGAGGTAAAAGCTTCATTTTTTCCATTTTTTCTTGTTATAAATGTCATCAATTAAGTTGTGTACAAACGATATTTTGTTTCGATAAGTAACGTTATTCTTCAAAAAATTCAAACAAAATAAGTACTTTTTAATAATTTCACCCCGCTTGTAGAGAAAAGAGCCCATAAAGCAAATAACTCTTCAAACTATAGAAAAATAAGAGTATCATTAAATATGAATTTTATTTAAAAATATGCAGCGGACATGTTAGCTTAACTGTACAAGAAAGAAATGTGTTGATTGCATTTTTTTTCATTAAATTATATATACATAGGAAAAACAACCCTACCGTAGATAATAATGCACCTACAGTAGATAATCGCATTCATTAAAAATAATAATGTATGTAAAATAATTAATTTGATTCAATTATTAGTTAGGACACTATAAGTTTTGATAAGTTGAAATTAGAATTAATTATTTTTATATTTGTGCTTTTAATTAACGATTATCTACTGTAGGTTCATTATCTACTGTAGGGTGATCAAGAATAAATTCTATCTTGAAATCGGATAAAAACGCTGCAGCGCGTTTATCTACTAAAAGATAAAATTTATCTGACGAAAGATAAAATTTATCTTGCGAAAGATAAAATTTATCTGGCGGAAGATACATTTTTTTTCACAAAAATATTTATGTCAAATGCGTGAGCCTATGTAAACTGAAAAGAGCGGCTAGTTTCACCGAAATTCGGTGGGCCTAGATCCAAAATTTTCGGTGGGTCTATGAAACCTGGAAAGGACGGTCATGTTTACTGAAATCCTCAAGGATCAACTGCCTGACTCGAGCATTTCCTTGAGAAATTTGAGAATCCTGGCAGCATTCTTTGGTTAAATCACCTTCGAAAATTACGCGAGGGTCTTCTACTCTTCGCAGATATTTTGAAAATCCATTTCCCCTTATTACAAACAACACTTCATTTAAATGATTCAAACCAAAAAAAACCATTAATCTACACTTACACGATATATAGACTGCCCTCAGGTTACCTTATAGTGCTTGTTTACAAATTTAAAAGTCTTCATCAGAGTCGACAGAACCTAAAGGTTTGTCCAACAGAAGTAAAGGACTGAAGTTGGCTGAGTGTCCTTGTCCTCCGCATCGCAGAAGCTCTAACCGGCCAGGGTTTAGAAGCCAAGTTCAGTCCTTTACTTCCGTTGGACGAACCTTTAGTTTCTGTCAACTCTGATGAAGACTTTTAAATTTGTAAACAAGCACTATAAGGTAACCTAAGTGCAGTCTATATATCGTGTAAGTGTAGATCAGCCCCCTGGCACTTTCATGGAGGCCTGTATTATAAAAATTGGCTGAAAGGTGGATCACGGCCACCAGGCGAAATCGTGGCGCTGATTACCTATAGGGCCGACTATCTTCAAAATACATGGCAAAAATGCAAATATTTATGTTTTTTTAAAATCTGAACCGCTTTTTCGTGTTTTTTTAATGGAAAAAAGAAGTTAAATGTTTTTGGAATATACTAGTATAAAATACATAACGAAAAAAGTGAAATATGCTAAGTTTCTGAGTGATTTAGTGTGTGAAAGCAATACGAAAAAATTTTCCAAGATAATACATTTAATATAATAAATTTAAACAAAGTATAAACAATGAAATTGTTATTAATTAAATAATTAATTAATTTATGAACTTTAGTGTCACGATTTTAAATTAAAATAAAAAGGTTTTTTTGCGTCGTAAAAATTCATGTACCTAATTTAATATTAAAACATTTCATTTTAAAACAGTATAAAGTAACTTAACAAATTATTTTGCAATTATAAAAATGGCAATAATCAAGAGGTATGTATATGAGAATAATAATAAGGCAATTTTTAAATTAAAAAAGTATGATTCTTATGAATCTTATATGTAATATAAAATTTCAATAAATAAAATGAATGCAACAAGCATTTCAAAAAATTATAACTTTCTGTAAAACACAACAGTAATAATATGTAATTTTATGTACAAAAAAACGTTTATATTTTCTTTAGATTAGTTAAATTAGTTAAATTCTTCAAATTAGTTGAATTTTCAAAATGTATGCTGTAATTCTGTAATCTTATGTAGAATAAAACTTTGACATTTTCTTTAGCTTAGAGCTTTCTTTTTTTTTTTTTGATCAGCTATAATAAAAAAATATTTTTACCACAAATAAGTATAGCGCGTTCTCAAATTTAAATAATTGCCAATATAAAATAGTGTGCCAAGAGAATATGATGAATTATTGATACTCATATACAAATTATTTGCATTATTTTTTGAAATTTTACAAATTGTAAATAGTAAATATATTTTTTGGAGCTTATTATCTAGTTCTTTGAATTATTATTTGTTTAAAAACTATTAATTTTATGCCACGAATTCATGTTTAAACTCTGGCGGAATTTTTATTTCAAAGTACATAATAAAAAAAAGCAATATATACAGTGGTCCAAAAATTCAACTTTCGATTTTTGGTGATAAAACCCCCCCATTTTGTTCGTTTTCCGGAAAAGGAAATTCCGTATTTTTTTTTTTTTTTCAACGTTAACGTTAACCCGGGCTTTTGAAATTAACATGGGGTTTTAAATGGGAAAAGCTCAATTTTCAAAAAAATGTAAAAAGAAGTACTTGTTATACATTTTTTGTCAAGTAAAGTATTGTCACCTCTTGAGAAGTATTTAAGGAATAATTTCCACCCAATAGCTTTTGATTTTGACACACCTGAACCCCTTTAATTGTGCCCGGAAAATGCCCCAAAAAATGCAAAATAGGAGTTTTCTATCAAATTCATGCTAAAGACGGTATTTAAAAAAAAAATTTCAACATGAATTAGTTTTAATCGATAAGTGACTAGTTTTAAAGTATATTTTAAATAATTGTAAATTGTTTAAACAATTAGTATTTGTTTAAACAATTTTTTCCCCTGTAAATCGTGAAAAGTTATTATCTTTCGGAATAAATCGTACAAAGTTGATGAATGTCAAGAGTAGTAGTTCTTGTTTAACTAATTTGGTAATTATTTAAAAAATTTTCATTTGTTTAAACAATTTTTTCTTCCTAAAATCGTAAAAAGTTATTTATTTCTGAAAATAATGACACAATTAAAGAATGTCGAAAGCAATGCATTTTTTAAGGATGTTTGGTAATTATTTAAACATTTTTGATTTGTTTAAACATTTTTTCCCCCTGTAAAGCGTGACAAATTATTACTTTCTGGAATTAATGACACAATTGAAGGAATTTAAGAGTAATATTTTTTTCTACAGAATATTTAGCAATTTTTAAAATAATTTCTATTTGTTTGAACAATTTTTGTTTGTTTAAAATTTGTTTTCCCTGCAAATCGAGGAAATTTATTCTTTTCAGCAATTAATGACACAATTAACGAATTTTAAGAATAATATTTTTTTGCTTAAGATACTTTGAAATTATTTAAACAATTAATAATCATTAATATAAACCATTTTTGCAGTCTGTTATGAGTAGTTATTTTTTCAGATCATATTCGTTAAGATGAATAATTTTTCAAATGAATTTCGGGTAATGAGCATCAACAAACATTTTTAAACAAACAAAAATTGTTCAAACAAATAAAAATTGCTAAATATTCTGTAGAAAAAAGATATTACTCTTAAATTCCTTTAATTGTGTCATTAATTCCAGAAAGTAATAATTTTTTACGCTTTACAGGGGGAAAAAATTGTTTAAACGAATCAAAATTGTTTAAATAATTACCAAACATCCTTAAAAAATGTATTTCTTTCAACACTCGTTAATTGTGTCATTATTTTCAGAAAATAATAACTTTTTACGATTTTAGGCAGAAAAATTTGTTTAAACAAATGATAATTGTTTAAATAATTACCAAATAAGTTAAACAAGAACTACCACTCTTGAAATTCATCAACTTTGTACGATTTATTCCGAAAGATAATAATTTTTCATGATTTACGGGGGAAAAAAATTTCTTAAACAATTTATAATTATTTAAATATACTTTAAAACTCGTCACTTATCGATTAAATATAATTAGTAATTCATCACTGATCATTTTCGACAAAAAAACGAAAAAAGGACTAATAAACTACCAGAAAATATAAAAAAACTTCGAATGTTGACAATTTTGCCATGTATTTTCAAGAAAGTCGGCCCTATAGGTAATCAGCGTTACGCTCGGGCAATTTAAGTACTAATGCGCAGGGCAGTCAAATGTGTGCCCATTTTTAGCTTTTAGTGCCAGGGAGCTGGTGTAGATTAATGGTTTTTTTGGTTTGAATCATTAAAATAAAGTGTTGTTTGTAATAAGGAGAAATGGATTTTCAAAATATCTGCGAAGAGTTCAGTAAGTCAGTCCTATTGATAAGACCCTCGCGTAATTTTCGAAGGTGATTTAACCAAAGAATGCCGCCAGGATTTTCAAATTTCTCAAGGAAATACTCGAGTCAGGCAGTTGATCCTCGAGGATTTCAGTAAACATAACCGTCCTTTCCAGGTTTCATAGACCCACCGAAAATTTTGGATCTAGGCCCACCGAATTTGGGTGAACCTAGCCGCTCTTTTCAGTTTACATAGGCTCACGCATTTGACATAAATATTTTCGTGAAAAAAAATTTATCTTCCGCCAGATAAATTTTATCAGTCGCAAGATAAATTTTATCATTCGTCAGATAAATTTTATCTCTGAGTAGATAGACGTGCTGCAGCGTTTTCATCCGATTTCAAGATAGAATTTATTCTTGGGATGTACTGTGAAGAGAATAGCAAGCCAGGATATAGCGTAACTCTTTCAAGAATTTCTATTGTGAATATCTAACTGTGAAGTGACTATGTTTATTGCAATATAATAAATGATTGAATAATTGTACTTATATCAAAGGAAAGCTTCTGTAATCCCTAGAAAAGACTGTGAAGCTTACAAAACACAATCGAGACATTCTTTCTACGTTCATTCCACGTATTTCTGATTCTTCCCATAGAAAATAAGTAAAACTGTCATAATCGAAAGAGCGAAATACAAATAAATTCGCATTCACTGTTTTATATACAATTTAAATATATAATTCACGTAATGATTTAACTTTTATTTTTCCTAACCGAAGGTTGTTTTGATTCACTGTATTTTTCTATGTTATAAAACTATTGTACTTTCAAGTGGATAAAATTATTTTTAACTTTTTGATAATGAATATTTTTTGACGTTCTTATGCTCGTCTTGAAGCTATTTTCCTACAGTTACGTAGCAGCTCATAAGCATAAATCTGAAAAAATTTTCTATCACAGTGCAAGAACTTGAAGTTGGAAAACTTTGAAAATATCTCATCTGTAGATAAATAAAAATTTTTTAAATATACATTTTAAAGACGTTTTATAGAAACATTATGGTTATATTTTTCATATATTTACGAACTGGAAAATAGCTTCAAAATGAGCCCAAGAACATCATAAAATATTGATTATTGCAAAAATTATTGCAAATTTTAGAAAATATTGAAATTCACACTATTTTGTAATTCTTTAAAAAAAAGAATGATAGGTCCTTATCCTGGGGTCATTTTATATAGAATTCCAGAGTATTAAACCCTCTGAAAAAAAAAAATTGTCAGCTCTGAAATAATTGAAATTAAAAGAACATTGCATCAGTCATCAAAAAAAAAAGGTGGGCGCAAACTTTTGCACGGTAGTGTATATCTAAACCTCTAATATCAGCGGATATTTTAAAAATTACTTAGATTCCTTCTCGGGAATGATCATACTTTGCAATCAATTTTGACAATAATCAGAATTAAATAATATATTTTTTATTAAAGAATTCAGTAGAGGACATGTCCTGGTCCTTTTGTGCATTTAGTTTCATTTTGAATTATATTCTACTTAGGCCTCTTTTCAACAAACGGCTTCAATTGTAAGTTTAAACGAATTCTTTTCGTCAGTTACAAAAAACTGCTTGTTGGGGAAATTAGCCTTTGTTAATATTTCTGTGATTCTTATTCTTCTTTCTTGAAGCATTGTGTAAATCCTCTCACAAAATTCTTTCAAAACAAACCTAATTAGAGATTCATAATTATAGTTGACACTGACATTACTGATGAGACGCTGCTT
>CAKNXH010029761.1:0-11127 GCA_932178445.1 Andricus quercusramuli | reverse complement strand
GTTGCCCTAAATCTTCACCTTCTGGTAATTCTTTAGAAGAGTCTTCCAAAGCGTCTATTATCCCGTCTGTATCATATAGCATTTCACCTTTGCTGTTTCTAATGCCGAAAAACTCTGTACTTTTACTTTCCTTCGTCTCTTTAAATAATAGTGTCATGGTTCCTTTAAAGTCTTTTCGTATTTTCTTCTCTTCTTCTGTTCTGTTTTTATCTTTATTTAACTTCCTCTCTTTGTGTCTGTAATCATTTTCAAGTGTATTTCTCTCCTCATCGCTAAGACCTGTGATGTTCAACGTTATCTTGTACGTTTCTTTTTTTTCTTGTTGGGCTGCCTCAATTTCATCATTCCACCATGCATTAAATTCACGAAAACTGCCTAACGCCAGTTTATGCACACACTTACGTTGCTTTTCGAATCCTCCTTACTTTACCCGTTTCCATCGCAAGTGCTGAAAGGTCGTTTTCGAAACCGAAGATAATTAAAAATTATCTACGTAATACAATGCCGAATGCACGAATGTCGATCAGCTTTAGCTACTATAGCTATAGAGCAGGACATATTAGATTTAATTAATTGTGAATCAATCATCCGTGATTTTGCTTTAGCGAAAGCGAGACGTCAACCTATTACTTGAAACTATGCGAATTGTTGATTGCTGATTGTTGTTGAATTATCTTGATGGTTCTTGTAAAATGCATATTTCATTCAACAATAACAAGATCTATTTCACATGATTACTTTACCTCTGAATATAATTAGGATATAATGTATTAATTTATTTAACTGTCAATTTATTTATAAATGATTTATTACTATTTATCATAATTATTAATAATAATAATTATTATCCATTATGTTTATTATCAATAATTATTATTCATTATGATTATTAATAATTATTATCATTATTTCTTATGATTTATTCTTCATTTAATTATCATTATAATTCTCAATTAGAATAGTTCTAGATATTTTGATTTTAAAATTCATATTAAAAGGGGCGGCAAATTGAAATTTGCCTCCGGGCGGCTGACAGTCTGAAGCGGCCCCTGTCGAGAAGAAGTTTCTTAATCATTATATGGTTTTCATCCAAATTTCTTGCAATATAACTTGAAAATACGTAAAATTATGGGAAATCGTACAAAACATACTTTCAACAAATAATTTGTTTATAAATTTTTTTTGTTTATTATATAATATTAGAACAAACTTAACTAATGTCACTCTATAAAAATTAGGTGATTTCAACCATTTTCCTGTTATTGACGAGCACCAGGAACGTCAAATAGAAGAAATGACGATTTTTTTGGTCGCATTTGTTTATTTATAAAAAAATTGAAAGCCTTATTTAGAAATCAGGCTCGACAGCTCTCTTAGAAATCTTGTCAGCTTTTTAACAAATTTGTTTTCCAAATTGGTCATTATTTGTGGGCTGTACGAGGGGTACATAACTTCGAATTTTGGTGTACACCGATTGCATGATTGCAAGTGATTTCAAGTGATTGTGAGTGATTGCAAGTGATTGTGAGTGATTGCAAGTGATTGCAAGTGTTTGAAAGTGCTTGCACGTGAATGCAGTGAATTCAGGTGATCACCATTGAATGCAAGTGAATGCAGTGATTTCCAGTGATTGCAGAGTCAATTTTGAGTGACTGCAGTGATTGAATGGTGAAATCAGAGTTATTACAGTTGTTTCGCGGTTAATTCCGAGTGATTGCAGTGATTTTACGGTCAGTCCCGAGTGATTGCAGTCATTGTCCGGTGAATTGTGAATGATTGCAATTATTTCTTGGTGAATTATGAGAGATTTTGGGTGATTTAAGGCGAACGAAGAGTAATTTCAATTTAATTCTCAGCTTTTTCAAATGAACATAAGTCAATTTAAAATCATTGCATGCAAAAAAGCGATTGTAATCAGTTTTGAAAGTACTGCTAGTAGGGCCAGAATGTTAAAAAACTAGAAAACTTGAGTTGACTTGACATTTATTCTATATCATTTTTTTATTGCGTAAAATGACAGAAAAATGACAGGAGAAAAATTATAGACACGGTTCTTGTCATCTTTTTTCGTGAGGCTGTATCTTTGATTTATTCCTGTTCACTGATTGAAAAACTACTGTGAATTGATTCGAGAATATAGGTAGTACCTAAATGTATTACTGACAAGAGCAATAAGAATATGAGCTTCAAACTAAAGTTAATTAACAGCCGATGCTTAAAAATGAGGATTTCCTATTTTTTGCCTTACAACAAAGCAGTCTTAAGATGGAAGAGCTATCAACTCAATAGTCGAAAATATCCGACTAAACCTCTGTAATTAATAAAAAAACAATTTAATAAAAATATAGTTGGATTAACTTTCGTGCACACAAAAAATGGTTTGGTATAATTCTCAAATTTCATCTATAAAAAAAATAAAACTGGATCTTACGTCCGCTTAAAAATCAATCCAAGTCTATGCAGATTGGGATTCATAAAGCGTTGTGGAAAAAGTACTCTCGGCCCAGTAGGAGTTCAACTCCTAACTCTAATGGTCCATGTATTTGCATCATTGGTCTAAACATAACCGGCCTCTGAAGAAAATTCTGTAAAAAAAGGAAAATTCCGATGAATTCCAGTTATTGCACAAGTTCTAAAAATTATCAAGATTTGCACGAAGAGAACAAACAATTGCACATTTTCTAGAAATTGTAAAAAACTATAGAAACTCATTTTAATAGCCGTTTTTTGTAAAATTAAGATCGAACAGAAATCTATTTTATCATGAATAATTTTATGCAAAATGAGCATGAAAAAGATTCAAAATTGAAAAAACAGACTTCTAAGCTACACCACTTTTCGGCTCATTAGAGACAAAAATAACCGAATGTAAAAAGAGGAAGAAAAGGAGAAAAAGTAAACCAAAGCCGACCTCACACTTTTTCCTTTATCCGACTTTTTTATACTACCAGGGAACCAACATGTTTCGGAGTCAACTTAGACCCCCTCATCAGGGCTTATTAATAGTAAACTACAAGATATGATAAATATATTATTATGCTATTCGAAAAAATCAGAACATAATACCTGCAAATAAAAATAATATCTATACGTGTACACTCACATACACATATACACACAACACATATCACTTTTAAAAAAAGATAACATAATCTAATTTTGCATTCATTAGTGAAAAATATACCAAGATATATACAAAAATTATTATTTATAATGAGTATTATGTTCTGATTTTTTCAATTAGCATAATAATATATTTATCATATCTTGTAGTTTCCTATTAATAATCCCTGATGAGGGGGTCTGAATTGACTCAGAAGCATGTTGATTCCCTGGTAGTATAAAAAAGTCGGATAAAGGAAAAAGTGTGAGATAGCTCTAATGAGCCGAAAAGTGAGGTAGTTTAGAAGTCTGTTTTTTAATTTTGAATCTTTTTCATGCTCATTTTGCATAAAATATTCATGATAAAATAGATTTCTGTTGGATCTTAATTTAAAATTTTCAAATAGACACACTAAACAAATGTTTTCGTTGCAATCTGCAGGGTTTTGTTTATGAATATTTTCCGATTTCTTTTAATTGTTCTAAATAATTTTACTTCAATTTCTTGAAAGAAATCTTTTTATTAAAAAATCCTTGTAAGAAGGATGCACTAAATATAGGAATTTTACAAATATATAAATTTTTTTGGATTATTTCTGTTACTTATTTGTAAAATTGTAATAATCTGAATAGATTGGTTTCAATCATCAAACAAAAAAATAAAATAGCTGTTTAAAATTCGTATCACCTCAATAGCTTAATTGCGACTTCAAGTCGCGTGGTTGTAAGGTAAATGTGGAAGTCATCGGAAGCTTAAAGCGGATTCTGCGGGTTTAAAATGCAGGAAAAACTATATTAAGCATAATCAAATTTTACAAAATGGATTTTATCGATTCAAATGCATATTACAAAATGTAACTAAGCTATTAATTACTTATTAGCTCATCAGTATGAAAATTTAAACAATTCTAAAGTTATAAATACGAGAATGCTGCTGGGATTATCAGCAGGCCCGGAATCCAATTATTGGATTAACTTGCACACCTATCAATGTATGAGTGATAATCAATAGTGTTCAAGTACAAATTATAAATATTACTTTTACTAATTGTAAAAATCTTTTACCAAACAGATATCGTCATATGTCGATAACCGGTGATGTGTCGCTAACACCCACACTTTCCTATATTTTTTGCAAATAAATCCTAGAACTTTCAGTATCTTTTATATTCACTTTTCACGGCATTTTTGAATCTGCCAGCCACAAAATTTGGTTATAATATGGGTTTTTATGACACATGCATGATTTCAGCCCTTTTCGGCGCCTATGAAGCGGGGCTAAAGCTCTACTTTTTACTCCCCAGGGACTGAAAAGTGACGTCAGAGATGAATAATGAAGATTATGCATCTATGAGCTTGCATTTTATGATTATCAGCCCACTCACGGTAAAAACTGAGAGGAAATTTTGGTTGCAGATAATAGAATTTTGCGGTGATTTATGGAAAGTTACCATATATACCTGTAAAATTACCATAAATTACCGGAAATTTTCATAAATTTCCGGACATTTATGGAAATTTGAAAAAATGACTTTTGGGTATTCCATGGTAAGTTACCATATTTACCTGTAAAATTACCATAAAATACCGGAATTTTTCATAAATTTCCGGAAATTTATGGAAATTTTTGAAAATGAATTTTGGGTAAGTTACTGACAAGAGCAATAAGAATATGAGCTTTAAACTAACGTTAAATAACAGCCGATGCTTAAAAATGATGTTTTCCTATTTTTTGCATTACAAGAAAGCTCTCAAAAATTTTCCAAAATTTTTCATAAATTTCCGGAAATTTATGGAAATTTTTGAATCTGAATTTTGGGTATTCCATGTGAAGTTACCATATTTACCTGTAAAATTACCATAAATTACCGACATTTTTCATAAATTTCCGGAAATTTATGAAAATGTTTGAAAATGAATTTTGGGTAAGTTACCATATCCACCTGTAAGATTACCATAAATTACCGAAATTTTCCATAAATTTCCGGTAATTTATGGAAATTTTTAAAAATGAATTTTGGTTAATTTATAATAAGTTACCATAAATCACCTCTAAAATTACCATAGATTAGATTAACATTAATTTCATGCTTTATTATACAAAATCTAATACGGACTGAAATCATGACTGTATTTCGAGAAATGCCTGAAATCATCCATTTGTTATAAAAAATATCGTATGCGCCAAGGGGGAGAGGCACTTTTTCTCCCCCTAGGTGCATAATATACTATTTCACGTTGGAGACTTCCATCTTCCAAAAAATGTTTGCATTTTAAAAATGTTTCATGACAATGGCTGTTTTTGGAATTCGGACATTCGCTGAATTATATTTGAGTTATATTTTGAGAAAATTTTGCGAAGTGTATAAGATAATTAATTTTTTTAAAGTTAGACTTGTATTTTGTAAGTTTAAGATTGCATTTTCACATTCTTCTTATCCAGGGCTCGGTCAAAAACGAAGGAATAATTGCAGTCGTTTTGTCATTAGTTGGGAAAAGTTTCATGGAAATTAGTATTTAAAATGAGCCCAAGAACACTAAAAAATTGTTCAATATTTCGAGAGGTACTCATGAATTATGAAAACATGGACATATCGATTGCAGAAGTAGCTCAATGACTCGTAAAGCTATCGAGAAGAGTAGCTTATTTTTTGAAGAATTCTGAATGATGTTTTCTGGTATTTTGGAGAACAAATGTATACCTGCTTTGTTTTATACAAATTATGAGCATTTTGGGGAATGCCAAAAAACGGCCGTCCTCATTCTGCCAGAATAATTATTATTTTTATTTTATTATCAATACAATAATGGTCAGTGGACAAGTTAACCGAGAAATATATAAGCGGAAATTTATTGTGACCGGCAAAATAGCAAGAACACCGACGGTTATTTTCTAATTTACAACTGAACTTTTTAAGCACTTTTTGAATACATATTTTTCATTGTTTAATTTGATTTCAAACGTTTAGATTTTGAAGAAGTCTTATTGAAAGTCTTACTACAAATATATTCTTAAAAGATGTCTGTTTGGCGGTTTCGAACAAAACTTATTGAATTTTGCTCGCTTCTATTTTAACAATTTAAAATCTTTTTCATTTAGATATTTTTTAATCTTTGAAGCATTGAGTTTGAATTAATTTATTTCAAACGAATTTTTAAACTTTGAATGTTTAATTTTAAGTTTTAATCCCTGCAAGTTTAGAACTGCACAACAAATAATTTTTAAGTATGTTCAGTTTCGACGGCTTAAATTAAAAGATTTGAATAATCGAGACAAATATTTGTAAACCAGGAAATGTACAGTAAGTTTTCTCTGAAATTTTGGCGACCCAGAAATAATTTCCAATTTTTTTCTTATGCCATAATATACGGGAACAGGCACAGGTTCCACTTTACAAAAATCCACATTCCGACATTCGAGATTCCATGCCAGTTCCAGAAAATAATCCGGGCTAATCTACCTCTCACCATCAGGGACAAATCATTTACTGTCCTTACGGGACAAGTGAAATCTCACTGATTCCAAGTGAAATCTCACTGTTTGAAACAGCCAGAAGCGTGTGTCACTGAGAGTCAGTGAGAATTCATTGGTTCATTCAATGGAGTTACAGCACTGGTTTAATCTGTGAGGTTCACTGGTTTCTCAGTACCAGTAGTCATCTTGTCGTACGCCTTGTCGTCTGTTAGCTGTTTAGGTATGACACTTATCATTCATCACTATTGTGGTAATAGTTGTAAAATTATCTTTTAAAAACGCACTTTATTCTCACAACAATAAATGTAAGCAAGACTGCAATATAATGGGATATAATATGTTACTGAGATATAATAAATAAATAAAACTATAACAAAAATCGGGCTGATCTATTTTCTATGACCAATGTTCATACCATGATAAAAGTCTTCTATGGTGAACTTCCTAATTGAATGAGAACGCAGTAACTGAAAATTATAATCCATTCAATACAAACAATTGGAGAAATCGATATATATCATAATTATATTTCATCATACAGGTCTGTTAAATATATCAATCGATTCGTCTCATCATAATGAATAAATTAAGCACTTACAATATTGCTATATTCCCAAAATTAAGGATGTTTTTCTCTTACAAATGTTAGAAAAACCTATACACAAATCTGTTCATATCATAACTTCATTTGGTCATCCAGTGTTTCAAAATACAACCATTTATTTAATTTGGTACTTATTATGTTGCTATTTTCCTAATATTTATAAAAATGCACTTATAAACAAAAATTAAAATCTTCAAAAATTCTTAAACTTGCAAATTTTGGAATATAGGTAGCTATAAACATTCTATCGAATTAAATGAACTAAGTACACCCCGTATTTGAAAACATTTCACTGTTAGAAAAATCTGTAATAAATTTAATACAAATGTATCTGAAGTCATTTGCATACACGGTAGTTGAAATTGAATATACATTAAAATATGAATAGCTGTACAGTTTATATTAAATTTAATATACATTTAATATATATTTGATAATATATCTTATCAAATATTCGCGATTGAAGTAATAATCTAGAATTCGTCGAATGAATGCCTTTTTATGATCAAAGTGCAACGTACATGTGGAACTCCTTCCAAAATTTGCCCTGAATGGTAGAAATTTAATGTGAGTACAGTTGACTGTAGGTTAGGTCTGTAATTCATTTGTGTAATTGAACTTTTCGACTTGAAATCCAATTTTGATTTTGGTTAACTGGTAGAAGATATCGTGTTTTATTATTGAAAATCGAAAATTACTGCTAATCTTATTTTGATTTTGTGTAAAATAGAATTATTTGAGCGATTATCATGAATGTATATGAAATTTAATAAACACGTACCTAAATGGCGATTTCATATACTTGAGATATTAATTTTAATATACATTGGTATTTTAAATTTAATACTATTTTTAACAGTGTTGGTTTACAGGATCTGGCAATGCAGCCAAATTCTGATAAAAATTCTTGAAAATTTAGAATTTTTCAAATTCATTTTTTGTCATTCTCGCGATGTTTCATGAATCAATCTCAACCCTCTTTGTTCAAAAAGGATGTATTTCATTAAAATATGTGTTTTTTCCTTAAATATAATTACAATTTCAAAAGAAATCACATCTAAAATTATTTTTCAGCATAATATAAAATAAAATAAAAATTGTTCTGTTCTGACCCTACTCTAAACTTTATCAATAATTAGCATTATTTAGAACTAAAATCCCTTTAAATTTCATGAACCTAGCTCAATTTGTCTTCGGTTTATCATAAAAAGAGTATTGTTGACATACAGACATATACGCGCGCGCAGGCATTTTTTAAAAACCTCATTATTTTATGGATTCCTGAGGTCGACTTATATCAAGATGTCAAGAAATTAATTTGGAAAATTTTCATCATTACAAAGGTTCTTTTAAGTCTATGAGGAAGCAAATTGAAGGAACGAGAATGACAACTGGATAACACGGAAAAAGTGGATCGTTAGAAGAACTCTCTAAACCAGTAGTTCTAACTATTTTAAATTGAAGCGCAGCTTTTCGTCGGTAAATTTTGTTAAAATTGTTAAAATTACTATTTTGTGTTCAGGTAAGTTAACTGACTTTTTAAAAGAGTATAGGATGAACAATTTCAAATAGTAGGATGCACTGCACCACTTGGTAATCGTCCACACTCAGCGAGAAGAAGAGTTATTATTTCCTGTAGTAAGCCATACTTCTGTGAAGAGAATAACTTTGCCGTTTTCGCACTGTAAACACAATATATGCACTGCATGCATTCTATAGACGATTTATAAATAGATTAGCTCGAAAGATTCGATAACAAAAATGATGTAAAATGTCGATTGATTTGAAAAGGAAAAAATTATTTTTCATCATACTTCAATCCAAAATTCGACTTTCGATGCCTGTGGAGCGGGTTGAAAATCGAATTTTCAACCCTAGGGAAGAAAGTGACAGATCAATGCAAATGGCGGTGTGAAACATCTCAAGTCGAATTTACGATTATCGATATGATGAAAAATTGTATGCATGACTCGGGCCGAGGCAACAATTTCACTCGTGTGATATCAGCGTTCGCTTCGCTCGGGCAGCTAACTTCACGCTCGTGAAATCGTTGCCTTTCGACCCTCGTCACGCAATATACTATTATGTATGATTACTGCACTTAATTTACGATTCTCCTTACACAATTGAACGCACAGGGTCTTACACATATGATCGAACGCTCAAACGCTTTAAAAAATCGCCCGAACTTGGAAATCGAACCCTGCCTAACTATCTAAAAACCTGTCCTAAAAACCTGTCCTAAAAACAAAATCTAGCGCGGAAAGTTTGAGCAAACACAAACTTCCTGTGAAGAAGATGTTCAAAAAAGTATAGAGAAGTTTCCTGCCTAGGCTTTCTTATAATAAATTAATACGTAAGAAAGATGATTTTGGAAGGAGAATGAAATTGTTTGATTCACTAGAGCTGTGGGGGTGGAAGGAAAGTGAAGAGGTAAATAGAACGCAGGAGAGGTATGTAAAGTGGACCCTGGGGTTGGCAAGGAACACGCCTAATTATATTGTCAGGAGGGAGATGGGGAGAACGAGTGTAGGAATTCTTGCAGGGAGCCGGGTGTGTAAATATGAGGAGAAATTTTTGGAAGAGGGGAGAAGTAGGCTGGTTAGGGAGTGTTGGTGGGAGAAGGAGAACAGGGGAGGGGGGGGGAAGGTTGGGGGTTAGAGGGGAAGGTACCTTTGGATGGATGGACTGCAGATGGATGAAGTGAGAAGGATGCACGAGGAAGGAAGGAAGGTTTATGACTTGGTTAAGCGAAACGGCATGGAGAGAGAGAAGACAGAAGGGGAAGAGAGAATAAGAGAGTCAAGATTTAACGGGAACTATGTGTGGATTATGCCAAGGGCAAGAGCGCAATATTTATGTGAGAAAGGAGAGAAAGCAAGTCAGGAGCTTATAGCGAGGATGAGGTGTGGGTGTATGGAGGGTTTCAATAGGTTCTGGTTCTCTCGGGAGAAGAGGATGTGTGAACTGTGTTGAAAGGGGGATGCAAGAGTGGAGCATTGGTTGGAGGAGTGCGTGGAGGTGGAAAGAAGTGAGATAAGCATGGAGGTATTGTTGCATGAAAAGGGGAAAAAAAGGGCAGTAGCATGGGTGAGGGGAGTGTTGGGTAAGATGGAGATGAAGGGAAGGAAGGAGGAAGAGGAATGGAGACGGAAAGATTGTAAATAGGAGAGAAAGTAGATATAAGTAACATGTAAATATTGTAAATAGTAGATAAGTAGTAGGTATTAGAGCGAAAACAGAGGTTGGCAAGCGAGGCAATGCGAAAAAGTAGGGACATGCGAGCGAGGCGAAGCGAGGAAGGCAAGGCGATAAGAGCGTGCGGCTTAGAGATAAGGAATGGATGAATGTTAGTTTTTAAGGGTTAGTTTTAAGAAAATTCTGTAAAAATGGATGTGTAAGCAAGTCAATTTTTTAAGGCCAGCAGGCTGAAAAATAAACGTTCATCTATCTAGGTAAGAAACTGTAAACGCTAAACTTTGAACGCGCGACTGATGTTCCATGCATGTATAAAGCCGGGTTTACACCAAGCGAGCATCGTTCGCGAACGTTCGCGAACGTACGCAAACGTTTGCGAATGCTTGCGAGCATTCGTCAACAGGCGACGAGCTTCCCGTTCACACTGCCCGAGCCGAGCACAGCCGAGCAGTTGTTCGCGAGCATTCGTCCGTGTTCCGACAAAAGTGCACGAACATGGCACCCACATTATCAAAGCTGCCAATCCGTGCTGCGTCGATAGTGATACTGTCTGAAATCGTTTCAGCACATAAAATAATTTTTCAATATGATAGTTAAATTTTCAATGAAAAAAACTAATTTTCAACCAAAGAAATGAAATTATAACCAAAAAGATTAATTTTTTACCAAAAAAGAATCTTTTTTAACCAAATACGTGAATTTTACATACAATTTACATTATAATTTTAGAACTTTTAGTTGTAATTCA
>CAKNXH010029757.1:0-15559 GCA_932178445.1 Andricus quercusramuli | reverse complement strand
GGGAGTCGTGGTGGGGGCCGCCAGCTCCCACGATCTGTGAACACTGAGTTAAGTGATATTTCACAAGCTACTTGGGCAAACGAGAGAGACAACATATATATTTGCATGCTAAAGAGATAAGTAGAAACACTCTAGTTAATAATCACGTGTTGATTGTTAATAACATGTAATTTTTCAAATATTTGAAAATTGATTTCAATAAAGTGGAAATAAATTTCGTACTTAATATATATTTAATTTTTAGAATGTTTCATAAAAATGTAGAAACTTCGAACGGAAATAAATAAAATAACATTCTGCTTATTTCATCAAACTATGAGGCTTATTTTTATTAATTGTTTTCTCTTAAAAACATGTTTTAATTTTCATCAGTGCTATATCTCTCAATATTTTAAATAGGTATTTGATATAGAAATACATATTTGCTTAAGAAAGTTTGAATTTAGTTTGAAAGTTTGGTTCCGTTAACTGTGTTGAATGACTTAACCTCAACCTGATATGCGTGCGCAAGCGCATACGTGTTTGTGAAACTTTCAAACGTTTCAGAAACTTTGGTCCCATGAAACGTTTCATTGTTTCATGAAACTTTCAATGTTTCAATTAAACGTTTCAAAATATAGTCTCCAATGATGGGTCAAAATTGATAAAAAATTCGTCCAATTTAAGATTTGTCGAAACGTTTCGGCTGCTATGTCAGCCCTCATCAGTCAAATATTTATTGCTAAAGAAAAAAAAATTTACATAGAAGTTAAAACATTCACCAGAATCACTTACAAAATTTATAAACTTAAAAGGAGAGCATACCTGCTATTGTGATGGTAAACAACATCAACAATTCATAAAATTAAAAACCTCTATTAAAATATTAAATATTGTGAAATATCAAAACTTCAAAAATGTTTAAAATAATCTCTTAATAGTTTTGCAAAATAATCTCCATGAAACCAAGAAATAGCCAAGAAGAAACCCCAGACACGGGCTGTATTAGTGGAATTCATTGTTGATAATAAAGTCACGAACTTGTAGAATATGTGTAAAATATAGTTTCCAATGATAGGTCCAAATTAATAAAAAATTCGTCCACTTTAAAATTTGTCGAAACGTTTCGGCTGCTATGTCAGCCCTCATCAGTCAAATATTTATTGCTAAAGAAAAAAAAATGATTTACACAGAAGTTAAAACAGTCACAAAATCATTTACGAAATTCATAAACTTAAAAGGAGAGCATACTTGATATTGTGATGGTAAACAACGCAGCATAAACAATTCATAAAATTAAAAACCTCCATTAAAACATTAAATATTGTACCTTTCCCTCTACAAAAAATGCTGTGTATTTTTGGCTCTCTTCATCCATAGGAATCTGGTGAGAGGCCTCACTCATATTAAGAGTTGAAATTATTTTAGCTTCGTGTAATTGTGACAAGATGGACCTCATATTATGCAAGGGGTAAGCCGGTTTTTTAATTTGTTGGTTAAGAGGTTGATAGTTAATGCAAAATCTATGCCCACCATTTGCTTTTGGAGCTACCACTGGGGAGCAAGCCCGTTGACTATTACTTCGGGTGATATATTCCGCTTTTAACAATCGATCAGTTTCTTCGTCAATATATTTACGAATAACTTCACTGCGTCGATATGGTTTTTGACGATAAGGTGTTGGATCATTCAAATCGATTTTATGCTTCATCATATGAGTCTCGCCGGTCGATTCTCTATCAGATTTGATAAATTCAACATCTATAAATTCATCTAATCGTTGAGTTTCGACAACCGAGAGTGTTTGTAATTCATTTATACCGATAGAATTGTTTGATAGGGGATAAACGTATTTACTACCACTCAGAGTCCATGTTTTTTGAAATAGATCCACCAACACCCTAAAATTCAACCAAAAGTCGACCCCGAGGTTCAAATCACCCGACAGTTCCGGCATAATACTGAACCATTGAGGTCCATAAACATCAGACACGTATATCACGAAATCTACTCCTCCAAGTCCTCTAGTAATTGACGCATCTCCGAGACGAACACCAGCCCGAGATGACAAATCAGGCTTCAGATTCCGAATCTGAAGATGTTTAACGCGTTGGTAGACTGATTGATTCAAATATGATCTACCACTACCACTATCGACTACAGCACGGATTTTGTCTCCAAAAATAGAAATTTCATCAGGTATTTTTATTGAATTTACTGGTTCATTGAGCACATTATCAGAACAATATATTCTACGCCGGGCTAATCGATGAACACTATGTGGGGGTAAACGGGGTGGTAACCAGATTCTATAGGAATCTAGTTTCCCTTTTTGATCAACTTCAACAAAATTATTACTTTCGCAATTTTCATCTTTTAGTGATAATAAAGCGGCGGTTTCCCTCGTTAATCCACCCATTTCCTTGTGTATTCACTTTTCTAATTCATCGTCTGACTCATCTGAGTCACATGAGGTTTCTTCTAATATTTGTAACTCTAACAATTCACGGTTCTTAATCCCCAATTTAATTCAATCGACTTCACTAGACTTATCCAGATCTTTAATTTGATCAATTGAAAATGTCTACCGATTGATTTCGCCTTCTTTTGGAAGGAAAAGGTTGTGTACAGCCTCGACTGGGCCCGTTTGTTCAGTAACTTGAGTTGAAGCTACTGAGGGCTTTTGCCGTTTGCTTGAAGATTTGTACAGTCCTTCTTTATGTGATCCACATTTCTACAGAGACAGCACACTAGCTGTAATTCCGACGTACAGTATCGTAACGTATGTTCTACTTGTCCACAATTATAGCAAAACAATTTTGTGCCATCAAAAGAAGGCTTAGTATTATCAAATTTTGTCTGATCGTCGCGCGAATTATTGGAGACATTTTTATTCGTCTTGTTATTCTGATTCATTTTGTTATCGAAACTTTCTAAGCTCTGTTCTAATCTCTGAAGACATAACGATTTAGAGATTATGGTTTTCTGTCCCTTGTTCGAGTTTTTGGTTTGGTTGTGCTGTATCGCGTTTAAGTGAGTGACTTCGTCACCATCACACTCATCTTCAGTCACTTTTGGTTCTAATTGTTCACCGTCTTCGTCAGCGGAGTCGAATTATCCCTGCACATAATCTAACTCGGTTTTAGTGATCCGTGGGCGATTTTTTTGAGATTCGATTGACCTTTGGTACAAATAATTTCGTTCGTTAGCATAAAGGAGGAAATCAGTATAACTCTTCAAAAGTAGATTCAGAATTTCCATGGCTAGTCGCGAATTGAACTTTGATAGAATCTGTTTTAACTGTTCCTTAAATTCAGGTGGATACTGCATACGTTCAAAAATAAGTCGGGCACGACATGCGAATTCAGCTAAAGTTTCGCTCTTTTCAAGTTTTAAATCGTGGACCTCAAAAAGGAGATCAGCGTTGTCTTTTTTAACTCCCCATTCATAACGGAAAGCGTGAGAAAAATCTTTCCACGTACGCCACGAGCTTTTATTAAGGGGTATGGCCACAGTAGCGGGAGCGAAATCATGGGTATATTCACCAATTTTTTTTTGTATGAAAACTTAGTTTATTTTCAAAACTAATTATATGTAAATGAAGCTCCAACATCAAAGAATCAGAAAATATATGTATATTTTTTTTAACGAAAAATGACCGACTTCTGCTAAGTCCTTCTCGAAGCCTTTTTTTTAGGGGCTCCGCGGCCTAACAGCTAGCAGCCACAATTTTTAACATAGAACAAAATAAAAAAAATTAATTTAATCTGCATAAGAATAGCTAGAGAAGTACATGCGGAAATGTAAAAATATTGATTTTTCCGAAAATGGCAGGCATTTGAAGTTAACAGTCGAATTTTTAGTGAAAAAATTCGTATAAAACTGCTCATAAAATGAAAAGTTTCAAATTTATCGAAAATTTCGTATGTACTTCTCTGCGAAATGCAATTATAAAGACGTGGTTAAAATTTGAAGTCGATTGGATTAAAATTGTTAAAGTTATTTGTCAGGCCGATTTGAAAAAAGCTGTTTTGAGAAAAATGCGCTTAAAGTTTTACATACAAAAGCAGAAAGCAACTGAACGGCGTCCTTTCAACGGTTTTACTGGCATTTGAAGCTGCTCTATGAGTATATTTTCGTGCATGTAGACAAGTAAGGCCCTCTACATGCCTTTCTAAATTTATCAATTGATGGTTAGGCAAGCCCAACGGGCTTGACTAACGAAAATCGGAGTACGAGCACGCCACACGCGGCCTCACGTTATACGTTCAAAATTTATAAAAAAAAAAAATTTTTCGCTATAAATCAAATAGTATCTTATTTTTATGATGTTAGAGGATCTTTCAAGCCAAAAATAAAAAAATTGATTTTTTTTTAATTTTACTGTGGCCATACCCCTTAACTAAGTACCAAGACCTATACGAACCTTCAAAGATCTTAGATAAACAAGGAACAAACAGATCCTTGTGTATTCCGCTAATACTCGAGTCATCCTTCAAACTTAATAAAAATTGCTCCAGATTTCTTTTTGTTCTCGGAAATGTGATTTTCAATGAGCTAACTATTCGACCTATTTTCATTGCAATGGAACTCTCGTTATTCTCAGAATTGATAGTATTTCTGTTTTGTCTTTGGTTCAACCACGGCTTGTCTCGTATTGTTTGTGAATTACCCGACGGATTATGCCGTAAAGGTCGGTCACTGTCACTGGAATCATCATCCCTCCAAAAGTACAATGGACCAGTTCTTCGTCCGGACGGAGAGTCTCGACTCATTGAACGTAAGCCAAACGAATCAAATGAGCGAATTGGGGCGCGACTGATGCTGCGATCCCTATCATGACGATTTTGAGAGCTTTTATGTGAATTCTGCGACATTTCACGATATTGTTCCTCAGTAACGTAAGTCTCTTCGTCGATAATTTGTCCATCAGCTGATGGGTAGCCGACTATTACTTTAATAAAGCGCGGAAGTGAGTTGTCCGCTACGTTTCTAGTGTTATTTTCTAAATTATTGACTACCCGAGAAAATCGAGAACTCGCCTTTGAGGGGATAGTAGGATCTGGCAAGGCGTCATTTTAAAAGTGTACATGACGTAACCCTCTTTCAATCGATCCCCCCTCTCTGTTGAAACGTTTCGTATTTCGATACCTGTTTGGTTGATCGCAGTGTTTTCGTGTGAACAACCAGGGATTGAATTATCCTCCATATGGAATCTATTTTTACTGAGACCGAACCTAACGAAAGCTCCCAATCTATCCTGAGGGTTTTCTAGTGGTCTATCTTGAGTCCGAAGGCGCTGGTTGTTTGTCGTGTCAGTATTTGATTCATCATCCGTGGACCAATTTGAGAAATCAGAATCCATGGGCAATCTTGAAGAAACATCTCCTCCCACAGATCTATGCCTGCGTGGTACAGATCTAGTGACATTAATTTGGCTGCCAATTCCTGATGAATTTTAATCATTTCAGTAAACCTTGTCGACACGGACTGGACTAAGTCCTCCAATTCCTCTAACCTAGCGTTTTAATTTAGAGGGAGCATCCTTTCGAGTAGCGGAGTTGGTGTCTTGCGACCTCTACCTCTACCGATACCTTTTGGGAAATTATCACTATTTGTTCGAACCCTCTCGTATAGATTATCGTCTGGAATCTGATTCTCCATTATGAAAATATTTGATTGATCCAAGTTATCAGTATTTGATATAGCTTCGCTCATTGGAATGGGATCTGAGTGATCAGCTGAAATTAAAGCGTTATTATCTGCATTGACTCGATCTGTATCTTCTTTCAACACTTGGGCCTTATTAGGTTTCCTTTTCGGTGGTGTTAAAACCATTAAATTTATAATAAGTTAAAGTAAACGAATCTCAAGAAAACGCATAGCCAAAGCCTTAATTCTCATATTCGATGGGTCAAATCCAGTTTTAAATTAATTAAATATTGGTAAAAGTCCCAAAGAGAACGAAGATTTTATTTGAGAAATAATCAACAAGACTTGACTCGATTTTGATTACTTCTACAATTAATTATTGAATAATAGTTAACGGCGATACCACGCTGAAAACACCAGTTCCCGTTATATCACTGAAGTTAAGCAGTGTTGGGCGCGGTTAGTACTTGGATGGGTAACCGTTCGGGGAATACTGCGTGTTGTTGACCCGTCGTGGGTGTGGTGGACCCACACTGGTAGTATTTATCCACCTAGAAACACTACCCGAATCGGGTAGTGAGGCAATGAACTTTCGAGTTCGAAATGCTAATCAATTTTTTTTTGTTTATAATAGTTAAAAGTTCAATAGCAGGCTTACGGTTTCAATCTAAGTGATCACCTTATGACATCACTTCATAACAGTTTTAATTTTATTCAATTGAATGAAAATCCAGGGCAAGACCTACGCAGTTATTCCACCAAATAAATACCCAGCAAAAAAGAAAGTATTGATACGAATTGAATTGAAAAGACTAAGACACCCTGCAAATCCCGCTTTGCGACAATGATGCATTGGACCTATGTGTCAATGCATGTAAATTCATGAAAACAGTATTTCAATTTTGAATCTTTCCATACGTACAAATACAGTGCAAAAGTCTAAAGTCAGCGAATACACTTCAATGCGTCAGCAAAAAAACGCTTCAACATTGGTCAATGCGTCTAAATTCGTGAGAGTGAAATACACCCTTGAATTCGCCCCAATGCGTCACGGTGAATTTCAGCAAGTGTTCATTTATACAATTTAATCTGTAACAGGAAAACCAACGTGCAGGGCATATAGAACTTATTGGCAATGTTTAGTAAATTGTCTCCTAGCTCAGTGGCGGGTACTCTGGACTGATACACGAAGGATCGCTGTTTCAAGTCTCGACGGATGAACTTTTTATTAATTTTTTTTCTGATTGACCTCGACCACGCACTCATACGAATTTACACGCATTCAATGCGCGCTGTCTCAATTCATCTAAATGCGTCTCAGTGCGTTCGAACGAATCAGAAAACAGGATTCACGCGCATTACAAAAATGTTAATTCGCCCCAATCCGTATCAATTCTTTATTTTTTTCTGGGTATTTACTCTCCTATATTTATTAGTACAGTAAATAATCAGAAAGAGATCTAAACAAATTAACCTTTATAATCTCTACATTATTTGATAATAGTAAGAACAAGATCCAACCATTTACCAGATTTTAAAATTCAGTTTCTATTTTCTGTCGAAAAATTAGAGCGAGATCTAAATAATTTAACGATATACATAATATGTATTTGAACTTTTAATTCATTGTTCAATAATTTCTAATTAATCAGAGCAAGATCTAGATCAATTATCATCCCAGATAACAAACGTGCCTGGACCGTAACCTATCCGATGATCGTCGATCGTGTGCCTGCTATAAAGCATCGCATGGTCGGTAAATGTGCAGGAGACCGACGTGCGTGCATAACGTCTTGAATATGGCTGACAAGTGGCCAGCATGTTAGATGCCTGACTGTCAGATGAGCGTAATAGCCAGCAATAGCGGACACATTCAAATACTCAGGTGCCTCACAGCAGTCCTGTCAATCGGACCGCGTACCGGCACATACACCAGCCACAGGCGGACATTTTGTTATCGGGGATCAATTAAATATGGGTTCCTAATGATAGATTCATATTTTCTCATAATATTCCAACTAATTTCTGTTCGATTCCATTCATTAAATAGCGAGAGGAAGATCTGTACTACTTAACTTTAATATCGAAGTTCTAGGTTCCCGAGTAAATTGACAGACACAACCTCAAAATGTATAATTTACATTCAAAATTAATTTTGTATAATTTCGTATGACAATTCAATTCGAATACAATATAGTGTCATAATTCAGAATAATTCAAGCGATAGATAATATAGATTTAGAGAAAACGCAGAGAGAATGAAGCATAACCTTGATATGACAAAGCATCTTTATATCGCACACATGCGGGATCGGAGAGCAAAGCAATGAGTCACGCATGCACAACTTTTCTTTCCATAATTCAAACTAACTTTACAAGATTTTATTTTAATATCAATGAGTAGATCAAATTTACTTCATATAACATTTTAACAACATTTTCCCAACTTGCCCCACGTTGGGCGCCAAATAAGACAGAACAATTTGTTTTATTTTTAATTTTAACTTCGAAATCAAATTGTTCTACCTGACGCGGCTCGGGTCAAAGCTATCAGGGCTTTAAGTGCGTAATTTTAATAATGCTGGACGCCAGCCAGTTTACTTACAACCAGTAAAGAAATATACACGGTGTCCCATTCTAATCTATCACCCCAAATATCCTCTAAAATACTTTATCTACGAAGAAATGGTTCGGACAAAGGTTAACCAGGACCGAGGGGGACAGAGGACTGTACCATCAATTTTGACCTTGAGGTCAATTTTGAAGGTCATTTGAGGGTCAATATGACATTTTTAAATGGAAACCCCTATTTTTGACTCCGGATTTGAAAAGAGCGGAAAGTTTTACGTCAAAAATGTCTCATGAAAAATTCGCTTTTGTAACCTTAGAAAGGTCAAATATCAAGGTAAAGTGTTTAAAAAACGGTTATATGCCCCTTCTTGAAATTAATTGATGTTCTGAGAATAGCAAACCTTTAAGATGCTTTTAGCAAGTCGATAGAATGTAAAAATGTGAACCACCTTGACCATCTTGACCTGCAGGTAAATTGTCAAGGTCATTTAAAGGTTAAAAGTCAAAAAAAGTCTTTTGAAGAGAAGTCAAATGAAGGGCAACTGTTTAAAAAGATCGTAGAACCTTACTTTTAGCGTTACCCGGAAACAACGACGTGAACGTAGTAAGTTCTGTTTCTTTTGGGGTGCTTATTTACCGTGAGTCCCCTTGCCTCTCACGTTTGGGGTGCTTGTTTACCGTGAGTCCCCTTGACTCTCACGTTTGGGGTGCTTGTTCACCGTGAGTCCCCTTGCCTCTCACCATTGCTGTCTGTGTTACAATCAGTCACGGATGAAATGTTCAAAATTCTCTCCATTAGCTTCAAGACATGAACGTAGACGTCTTTCAAAACCGTCTACAGTTTTGAGCAAAGCTTCTCGAGAAATGGCTGCGCAGGCTATCCGAATCCTTTCCATCAGATCTTCTCTTATTGTAGGTCGCTGAGCAAACACTACATTTTCAATGTGACCCCATAGAAAGAAATCAGGTGATATTAGATCTGGTGAGCAGGCGGGCCATTCGATTGGACCTCCTCTTCCAATCCATCTCTCATCGAATTGTAAGTTCAAAAACTCACGTACGATGAATGCAAAATGTGGCGGAGCACCATCTTGTTGAAACCACATTCTTTGTCTTGTTGCTAAGTTAACGTTCTTCAATAGTCCTGGTAAATGGTGCCTTGACAACTCTAAGTATGTATGTCAAAGTAGGATCCAATTAAATAGCCATTTACTATTCCGCACCACGCCATAACACTCCATCGATGTTGCTGATCCATTGGTCTGTACCGGTGAGGATTTTTGTCCGACAAATAATGACAGTTATGTCTATTGACCTGTCCATGGCTGTAGAATTGACTTTCATCTGAGAAAAGTACATATCGAAAAAAACTAGGATCATTCTGTACCATCTGCAAAGCCCATTGACAAAAATTAAAACGCGCTAAAATATGATGAGGCCTGAGGGCTTGCGTTAGAGTAATGTGGTAAGCGTGATAGTTCAGAGATCTTAAAATTCTTGATACTGTTGTACGTGGTATGCCTATCTCTCTTTCAATTTGTTAAGTACTGATTTGTGGATCAATATGAACGGCTGCTATAACAGTTAGAGCTCTTGCATCATTTTTGTCGTACTCTGTATGTTGGCGTTCAGGAAGAAGAATCTTATTGCGATCTTTTTCGGTCAAAGTTATTATTCTTAGTCTGGAAGGATGTCTTCTATCTAGAAACCGTTCAGCGTAAACTCTTCATGCAGCGGCGTAGTTAACGTGAAATTCCCCTAAAATTAGTATCATATCAACGATTTCAGTAGGTAAGTAATAAGCCTTATTGAGAAATTTGTTTGAAACCTAGCATAGAAAATTTGACTAATAAATTAAGCTTTTCAACCGAAAAACAAAGTGGAGAATGAAGTGAGCGTCGTCGCTAAAACAGTTGAAATGCCAAAACAAATGGAAGCTTAAACGTACTATGAAGAAACAAGATTCTGTGGCAAGGGAAGGCCACTATTACAAAATCGATAAAATTAAGGTAAATATAAAAATGAATGACAAGTTATAATATCGTATGTACAATAGGTTGTTACGTCATACTGGTCGAGTTCGGGCAGTGTATTATTCGAATAGAGAGAAAGCTCTGATTTTTGAACATGTACTCACAAAGTTGTATATCGAGCGAAGCATTCCAGGGTTTATATTCGAAAATAATAGGTGAAGATTGTTCTCGTTTATCGTACCAATGTTGCGCAAGTAATGATTTCTAACGGGCGAGTAGATCGGACATTTGACGAGGATGTGTAAAAGATCCTCGTTTTCTCTTAGATTACATAACTGGCAAATCTGTTGTGGATCGATTACAGTGGTTCCAGCTTTAGAGGTCAGCTTAATGATGAACCTTGAGGAGGTTCTCATTTGTGCGAAAATGCGCTTAAAAATGAAAGGAGCTCTAAATAGCAGATATTGCTGGGGTAGCGCATCATTGTGTAAAATTTTACTGTATAAATAACTAAAGTTGCTGTTTTTCAATCGTAACAGATCTCGCGAACGGAAAAAGTCACGGTATCTATCACCTATAGTATCGATTTGAGTGATAAGATTGGGACCATTGAGATCCATGAAATTGTGACTTATTCCTGCACCCTCCAAGCATCTAATAAGTTGACCTAGCCAGTTATATTTAAAATTTTTGCTATTTGCGGTTTCGAATAGTTTTAGCATACAAAGTTTCGGATAGCGCGAGTCTTCCATATCGAAAATCTTCGCCGCCCAATTCAGCGCCATTTTTAATATTTGGTATGATACACATGGTAGACCTAATTCCAATCTGACAACAAAGTCAGGCGTATTTCTGGGTAGGCGCAGAAGATTTTTGAAAGAACGGACTTGTGCTTTCTCGAAGACATCTAGATAATTTAATCCGATAATGTGAGCGGAGAATGAAGTGAACATCGTCACGAAAATAGTTGAAATCAAAAATCAAACGAATGCTCAATGCTCACCCAAAATATGAGAGGAAAGGGGACTCACGGTAAACAAGCACCCCAAACGTGAGAGGAAAGGGGACTCACGGTAAATAAGCACCCCAAAAGAAACAGAACTTACTACGTTCACGTCGTTGTTTCCCGGTAACGCTAAAAGTAAGGTTCTACGATCTTTTTAAACAGTTGCCCTTCATTTGACTTCTCTTCAAAAGACTTTTTTTTTACTTTTAACCTTCAAATGACCTGGACAATTTACCTGCAGGTCAAGTTGGTCAAGGTGGTTCACATTTTCACATTCTATCGACTTGTTGAAATCATCTTAAAGGTTTGCTATTCTCAGAACATCAATTAATTTCAAAAAAGGGCATATGACCGTTTTTTAAACACTTTACCTTCATATTTGACCTTTCTAATGTCACAAAAGCAAATTTCTCATGAGATATTTTTGACGTAAAATTGTCCGCTCTTTTTAAATCCGGAGTCAAAACTAGCGGTTTCCATTCAAAAAATTCATCTTGACCCTCAAATGACCTTCAAAATTGACCTCAAGGTCAAAATTGATGATACAGTCCTCTGTTCTCCTCGGTCCTGGTTAACCTTTGTCCGAACCATTTTTTCGTAGATAAAGTATTTTAGAAGATATTTGGGGTGATAGATTAAAATAGGACAAAGTGTATAACGTATATCCATTTTAAGCAATGAGACTAATAATAATAGCGGGGAAGGTAGTCAGGCGACCCAGTTAAAGAATGCGATAGAATTTCCAGCAAAATGTATAATTTAAAGAAAGAAATTTGCAGATAAATCCAGTGTACTTACATATTTGTCGAACAATTTATTTAAATTCCGTAATTCCAATAATTCCAAATCCTTATTGATTTTGACTGCTATTTGTCGAATACAATTTATTATCCTTCATAATATTAATTTTGTCTCGGAAACCGACTCTCTGATTTGCCAAACTGCATGACAAAATCATACTCGCTCGGGAGAGCCAGACGAGAGTGTCGAGGGGACCGCGTGGTCAACCACACTATTCATGTCTAACACTTCGCATGTTGTTGGTATGTCAGATTCCGTCTTTATTGACAATTTCAAATATGAATAAATCCTAATTATAGGTTCCTTTACAGGTTTACTAAATTCAAATCTTATACTACGAAGAAAATTAATTATTGATTTCCGAAACGACCATTCTAACCTTGACGTTTACGACAATCTTAATTTTACTGTTACAATCTCTACCTCTTTTCCTTCTTCTTGGCTATGACGTTTTTGTCAGCTGGTGCCGAAAATTCGATAACGAACATGGTTCGTTTCTCGAAGTCTCTGAGAACTATGTCAGTCTTCGAGTGCGTAACAGAAACAATTGTCGAGAATTTGAAGTTCCAGTATATGCGGCACTTCTTATTTTTGACAATTGACTCTATTTCCCTAGGCGCATTTAGCGAAGCGGTATTTGAGCTGATGCCATAAGAGTGACAGAGATGGCAATAAAGCACTCTTAGGGCCACATTTTGCTTTTGGATGTAGGTCGTTCCCTCTTGAGTTGGACAACTAGATAGTATGTGTCCTAGATGCTCGGGGTGTGCATGGCACGGTCTTCAGCTACAATCGGGAATGTCTTGGCTCAAAACGTGATCTTCCACATTTCTGTGGAAAGTACCGTACATCCTCTCGTCGAAGAGCTGTTCGCGAAAGTTTTCCTCTTGTGCTTTCTTAATCCGGGTCTTCAGGAGTGAGTACTCAAGATGGATAAGATTTGATGCATTTTGCTCACCCCTGATATTGAAGTCAAGGCCGAGTGTTTCAGCAGCCTCCTCCGCTGCTTTGTACAGAAACGCCCCTTTGCCCACTTCTTCGTGTCTCCTAACCATTTTAAGAAGAGGGTCTTGTCCATTTGCGAATATATGTGCTGTACCCAAAATAATGCTGTTGTGAAGTCATTCAAGATTCAGTATTCCGCGACCACTTTGACGGCGTGAGATGTGAAGTCCTTCGACCATGGAACCACTCCAAATGAATAAAGTACTACTGGGGCGGCAAGCATGTTCGTCACAGATACTTTGTTCCTCGCCGACAATTCGGAAGGCTGTATCCGTCGGATGAGACGTTTGTATCTGCATCGAAGAGTATCCTTTATAGATGTCACGTCCAAGAATGCGTCTCTGTGGCACATTTAGGTATGTATAGGTCTCTTCAGCGCCAAAGTATCGTATAGTTCTTCTGTCGACGAGCTCAGGGTCTTCGGGGATGCCATTAAGTTTTCCTTCCTTCAAACAAACCATGGCGCATTTCTCCAACACGAACTCCATTCCAATCTCTTGAATGTACTCTTTGACAATGTCTAGAGATATATCTAGTTGCTCTTAAATTTCTAGCATAGATTTTAAGATCCTCCAAGTAAAATACATGAGAGACCTTATGCTTTCGATTTCCAGGTTTGCTGCAGAGGTACCCTTCGGAATGGCGAAGTGCGAGAGATAGTGGCAATAATGTGAGACAAAAGAGAAGGGGGCTCATGGTGTCGCCCTGAAACACACCTCTCTAAAAGGTGATATTGTGAGTGATCACACAATGTTTTCCAGATGAGATAGTAAATCTGGTTTTCCAAAGCGGCATTAATCTCTCTATGCGCTTCACGATGTGTGGATGAACCTTAAAGCTTTCAAAAGACGAATGGTCAGTCTATGGGAGGTTGAATCGAAAGCTTTTCGGTAATCAATCCAGGACATCGATAGGTAACGCTGATAAGATTCTGCGTCTTTTCAGATACATCTATCGATGAGCAGGTTCTCCCGACATTCTACTACGCCTTTCTTTGAGCCACGTTGTTCGTACATCTCTCCCCACACATGTCCAAGTGTCCAAACAATCTTATCATTTAGGATAACTGATCTGGCTGAAATGGATGCCTCCCTTCGTGAGAATATTTTGGAGGAGTCCGATCTCGAGAACATCAATTGTTAAGTTTATGGTGCAGCGAGAGCTTTATCTGATTCAAACCGCAGGCTAAAACCGACGATGGATCAGAAGACTGAAAGACGTTTGCACTAACTGAGCGAGAAGAATCGATGGGCAAGAGAAAATGCGTAATGTGTCAAGCAGCACATTGTTCACAAAAGACAGTGTTATCTGATGCAACGAGGAGAATACAGAAAAGCGAGGATCAACATCTGGCTCGCATCTTCACCTCATATTTATAGTCGGAGACGCCCATTCCGCAGTGATTGGTGTTGTGACGCACTGTACTCATACTAAATAAAGTCGACTTTTCCAACCCAGGAATCTATAGGCCAATAACTTGTCTGAACACGATGTGTAAGATATTTACAGCTATCCTAAACGACAGGATTCTTCATGTGTGGAAAGAGGTGTACAAACAACGTGCCTCAAAATAAAGTTTTGCAGCTTGCTTAGACAACCCCGTAATTGACATGTGTGTCTGCAAAGACGCAGCAGCTTACCAGCGCACCCTGCCGATGGCATGCATTAGGTACCGGACAGTTTTTGATTCAACTTTTCATAGACTTATAATTTGTCTTTGCTCATCTCACATAGTGAGATGCATAGAAAGATTGATGCCCCTTTGGAAAACTAGATTTACTATGTCATCTCAAAATTATCGTGTGACAATGAACAGCGTCACCATCCAGGGGAGCGTCTTTCAGGGAAACACTATGAGCCCTTTGCTATTTTGTATCACATTTCTGCCACTATCTCTCGCCCTACGCAATTCCCCTGGGTACCTGTGGGGCGACACTAATCATCGCCAGCATAAGGTCACTCATGTATTTCATATAGATAACCTGCAAATATATGCTTGTAGTTCAAAGCAAACTTAAACTTCTCTAAATAACGTCAGAAGATACACAGGAGAGATTGGTATTGACTTTTGGTTTGATGAGTGTGCCAAGATTTATATGAATCGAGGACGGATTGCTGACTTTCCCGGGGACACTTTCATTGTGCTTGTGGATATAAGTGTTATTAGACATCTTGACACTGGAGAGACCTATAAATGCCTGGGCGTGCTTCAAAGCCGCACTAAGGACTTAAATCAGCGAAGGTGTCTTTCGAAGCACATAGAAGCGTATTCTTCCACAGATTTTATCTTGAACAATGTATCTACTTGTTTTGGGGTGGTTCAATGGACGAGAAACGAGCTTACGGCCCTTGATATCGCCAAGCGTAAGGTCACGCATATGCATTGAAACATTAGAGTTACAAAATTCTTAAAAAAATATTTTTGAGTGACTTATAATTCATAAAAACCCCTTTTTTAATTCCTTATATAAAAAATTTTATTCGAAAATTGTTTTTGAAACATTTTAATTTTGAATTTTTAATTGAAAATATACTGAAATTTTCGTTATCATTAAAAATTATTTCCGTATAT
>CAKNXH010029742.1:0-12754 GCA_932178445.1 Andricus quercusramuli | reverse complement strand
GATAATCTCTATGGCATATGCTGGTGCACGTGGGGTTGTGCTTTGATTTAAAGCCATTCAAACTGACGTAGAATCTGGACGATTTTTGAATTTTCAAAAAAGTAAATTTCAAAAATATACCTTCTACCCAAAAATTGGATAAAAATGTTGTGGACAGTTGACAATTAGGGGTAACCACCATACAGTAGATAATGATCCTACGGTGGTTTCCCCTACATTCAAAATTATAAATGGGATTTGAATTAGCGATTCACTTTAGGATACACCAAATTATATTATGTTACTTTTAAAATTAAAGGTCAAATCAAAGGAAAGGTGAAATTTTGTGATTGTGAATTCTCTTTCGTTAAAGCTCTTCCGGTTTTATCGAATATATTCTCATTCGCGTCTTATGATAAAAAAAGGTCGGAAGGAAATTTTTAGATCTAATTTGAGGAAAAAATATTGTTTTTAAACGTTTTCTCATTCCTTGTTTCTTTTTTCCAAGAATATAATTTCTTTTTTTGTAATGTCATTTTTTACGATTGGACCAAAAACTACAAGTCTTATCAAAACAAATTTTTAACGAATTTTTCGATCTTTTTTTGGGTAATCAACTTTTCTGGATTCATTTTTTTTCGTATCTTGTGCAGTTTCTCAAACAAATCAAAATTATTTTTATAATGTCCTGGTTTTCCAAAAATTTAATATAAACAATTTCTAATGTCATTTTTCACGATTATAAAAAAAACTTACCGAGTCGTATCAGAAAATAAGTTGCAAAAAATTTTTAGTCTCCCAATTAGATAACTTAAGAAATTACTTGATAAAAAGTAAAAACTAAATAACTTATAAAATAAATAACTGCAAATTATGCTAACAAAAAAAAAAGAAAAATATTTTAAGAAATAACTGAATGATGAAAAATAACGGAATGAACAAATGTTATAAATATTCATTCGATTAAAAGAAATAACTAAAAATGAAATTAAAAACTTCCGGTTTTAGTGTTGTCTTTAAAATTTAGGAAAAATGGAATGAATGAATTACGGCAATGCTTTTCCCGAAGCGAAATTGATGGAAAATATTGGATAATACAGAGATAGGTTAATAAATAATTACCAAGCGAAATTTCTTCAAATGATAAGATGTTTTTTCCTTAATACAATTTTTGAATTATGCTCGTAAACCATATATTATAACACAAAAAAAAGTATTTTTTGTAGAACATAAAATTTTGTATAACATAAAAATCACAAGATGTCTTTCAATCAAACTAAGAAGGTTAGCGACTTAGGCACCCGACTAACACAGAAAAAACTAAGAATAAAATTTGTTGCGGGAAATTTTTTGCAGCGATAAAGTTTTGTTCAGCCAACTTCGCGTCTCTCAAATAGATGTGTTTGTTGTGGAAAAACAAAGGAAAGTTTAACCGATATTTGTGTAAAGTTTATCCTGTGAAGTTAATTTTTGTTGCAGAGAATCTTTCGTCAAAAATCGATGTAAATTTTCTTTTCTCTTTTTTTTGTGAAGGCACCCGACTAAGGCACCCGACTTGGGCACTCGATTGAGGCACCCAACTAAGGCTCCCGACTAATTTCCGGGTGCTCTGTGCGCTCGATGGTTGTGATCAGCGTCTATATATCTTTTTTGTGATTTGGTGTTGTCATTATCATTCCCATGACCATCTAGGGTCACCCGGCATCACAGAGTCACCCTTTAAGACACCTCACCCTGGAGCCATTCAGCTTTTGGCGTGGTTGTTACGCGTCTACCTTGGAGTCTTTCCTACAGGACCATCCCTGACTAATTGTGTGCGACTGCTTATTAATTATTGTAAGCATATTCAGCAGAAACCCTTGGTACAGATGCCCTCAATACGTACCCAGAGGACGCTTCCAGTGGATTTGTCATAGGCCCATTTTCTTCTATTTTTCTTCATATGTTGACAGAGCACTTACCTTACATTTGTCGAGATTGGAATTTGAACTGAATTGGCCCTCACCGCGAGAGAGCGCAAGGAAACGGGCGGATTGCGAGGGAAAAAGGTAGTAGACTCATGATGCTGTGAAGCAAAGTGTGTAATTTTCGTTGTCTTGAATAAATATCTAATTGTTTTCGACTTCTTCAAAGTTTTCGGATATAAATTATTCACTCATCTGCCCTTTTATGATTGTTTTAACATCTGGCGACCATGACAGGACTGGCAGTGAAAAAATTGAAGTGATTTGTGTCGATTTCGAATGAAGCATGATCTGACTAACCTCAAAATGGAACTCGCGAAAAAGGCTCGAATAATATAGCGAGCATCTTTTACAAAGTGTTTGAACAGTTTGAATGCAAAGTGCGAAAGTGAAAACGTCCCAGCAGCAGAATGAACAACTGCGTGGCAGTTATTAGAGGCACGAATGCAAAATCTCGATGAGGCGAACACGAAACACGTTGAATTATTAGTCGCTTCAGATATTTTCGAAGAAGAAGTGGAGGAAGACATGGAGTCACACGAGACATAGCAGCTCCAATTTTTGATGGCGAAACTGGGTTCAAGTGATCAAGTCAGAGAAGAAAATAGCCAGCAAGGGATGACTGCAGCTAATGTTTCAGTTTCTCGAATTGAAAAGCCGTTCAAAAGACCAACGCTAGAAATACCAAAATTTAGTGAAAGTGTTGGCATGTGGCTCCAATTTTGGTCCCATTTTCGAAAGATTCACGAGGACGATGGTGTTTCCAAAGAAGATAATCTCGAGTACTTTAAGCAATCAATGGAGAAAGGGTCAAAGGCTGACAATGTTGTACAAGGCCATCAGACAACAGCAGAAAAGTACAAGAAAGCATTTGATAGTCTTAAAAATCGATTTGGCCGAGATGATTTGCTTGACGAGTATCAAACGCGCGAGCTGCTTTCGTTGGTATTCCAAAATGCCACGAATAAAGAGAAAAAGACGAGTGTGTCAGATGTTTTCGACAAAATATCGGCTACACTTGCAGACGGTGCTGAAACGATGGACCGCTTGATGAAGCTACTTCAATTCTGGGAAGAGGAGGTCAAAAACATAGAGAGAATAACCATGGCGGTCAACGGTTTTCATATCCAGACGGAGAATGAATAACGGGAAAAGACGGAAGGAAGCAGAGGTAAGATGGACTCATTGCAGGAGACAGCTACAGCCAGCGCTCTACTTTCCACCAAGGAGCAACGTAAGATCTGTACTTTTTGTAGTAATTACCATGAGAACGCCACGTGTGATAAAGCAAACAAATTGTCTCCTAATGTAAGGAAAAATAGAGTTAAAGAGAATAGTAGTTGCTTCAAGTGTTCAAAACGGGGTTTAATAGCATAATGAAAAAAATAAGAAAGAGACGGTCTTTTCAACAAATATGATAAGGTCTTTGAAGAATGGGTTGAAGAAGGAATTATGGAGCTTGTACCGGAAAATGAGCTGAATCTTTTTTCTCATTATTTGCCTCATCGTTATGTTGTCAATCCAGAGAGTACCACTAAATAACAACGGCTTTTGATGCGTCCGCGAGTGAAAAGGGGGTTTCCTGTTCGAATCAATGTCTCGAAAAAGGTCAAACTTTAATCGAGTTAGTACCAGCGTCCTTATTAAGATTCCGAGAACACGATATCGCGGTAATAGCGGATATTCGCAAAGCATTTTTACAGATAAGAATTAATGAAAAAGATCGTGATTTTTTGCGTTTTCTCTGATATGTAAATGAACACCTTGTAGCTTTTTGACACAAGCGATTAGTATTTGGCCTTACTTGAAGTCCATTTATATTGGGAGCAGTTCTAGAGTACCATTTTTTGAAGATAGCACAAGCAGTTACCGCGAAATATTACAGTCACTGGTCGGAAGAAATGATTGAGAAATTGACCAAATCGTTTTACGTAGACAGTTGCACTACAATTTTAGAATACACCGAAGAATTAAATAAGGTTATCTGGCAGAAAGGAGTTTTTGCAACGGTGAAATCAGTTAAATTATTCACCTGAAATTAAAATTCCGAGGAAGTTTGGGCCAGGAGATTTATCTTTACACACCTTTTGTGATGCTAGTAAGGTAGCATACGCTGCGGTTAAGTTCTTACGGGTACAGAACCAAGACGGTGTCAAATTAAAACTACTGGCAGCCAAATCGCGAGTTGCTTCGGAAAAGATGTCTATCCCGCGTTTGGAACTTTTAGCTGCGTGTATTGGGAGTCGACAAAATCGCGAAGTGATGAAAGCTTTAGGTTATGGAAACATACCAGATTTTTACTGGACAGATTCAACTACCGTATTGGCTTGGCTGAATCGAGATAAACAATTGGGTATTTTCGTTTGGAACCGCGTGCGCGGAATACGAGAGATGACTTCTTCAGGGTTCTGGAAATACGTGCCGGCCGAATTAAATCCAGCTGATCTTCCTTCTCCTGGTTGTCAGGTCTCAAAGAGTGATTTTATATTTGCTCTACATACATTATTAAAGTCTCTAAGCTTATCTAAATATAATAATATAAAAACATGCGATTACTTTGAACAAAAGTTATCCGAGTTTCTCAAGGTGAAATAGTCATACACATTTGAGAGCTTGGCTTCTGATGAATTGATAAGGTGGTGCTAATCAAAATTTCTGCAACGTACCAAGCACTTCGGTAATCCATATACGTAACTTATTCGTTACGCTGCTCTCAAAAGCCCGCGCTGAACTGTATTTTTTACTCATTAAAAAAATGAGGACCCTTCATACTTTGCTGTTAACCCTGAACGTTATTCTTAATTCTATTAGTAAGTCAATAATAAATTAATATCCTTTTTCAAATTTTTTTAGTGAGTATGTTGGAACATCTATTTTAAACTAATGAATCTGAAATACTGTCTAAAATCTACGGCAATAAACAATTCAGGGATGCGATATAGAAAATAAAAAGGGTTGAATTTGTTGGAGTTCGTCGTCCCACCTGCTGTTCTGCGTATTTTATCTAACTCTAAACCTTTCCAACTCGACGCAGAATTCAACGCATTTCGCGTTGAATGCGCTGTGAAAATGCAACCTAATTGAAAATTCCCGTTCATCTACTTAGGATGCAGTTATTGTGAAATTGCTGATAAAATCTGAAAAATTGCCCTCGAACAATAATAAATCGTCTATGGAAATCACGAAAGAGTCCTAACTTATGTGAGTAAGATATAACCGATTTCAAAACCTTGTTGAAAACAAAAGTTGCATAAAGCCCGAAGAGTAAACACGCAAACTCGTAAGCTTGACTCACGAATATGATAATGAATGAGGTGTGTTTGCGATGTGATTTGTGTACCGTTATCAAATAGTACAATCATCTTCTAGCTTGAAGTGATCCGTTGAAATGAATTTGTTAAGTACTTTCAAGTTTAGAAGTGGTATCACTGAATCGTCTGCCTTTTTTTCTTAAAAAACGTTGTTTAATTAAGGAATCTGAGGAGCTTTTTTTCATGTACTGTTATGCATCTGATGTGATGAGTAGGTGAAGCATCCTTTCATCATTATTTATATCAAGCGTTGCTTCCGATGTCGCTTTTCCTCCTGTATTGAATGCGGGTTCTGATGAGGATGAGGCTTATATTTCCAGATTATCTTCATTGGGCCGAGACTTTCTGCTTCTTATACTGCTTTTTTGTCGTTCTTAGCTCCTTTGCTAAGTTTCTTAACGACGTATTCGTCTTCAGAGCCTTATCTAGTTTCTCGACGATTAAGAAACTAACAATATGAGTTGCCTGTAACGTGTCCTTTAGGGCCGTCTTGACATTTTTCGGCACCAAGCATCTCCGGATAATTTACTTGTCATGATGCAAACCTGCAAGCAGTTTGCTTGCAACGTTCAAGTACTGGCGTCTGAAAGGCCAGCGGCTACATTCTCTTGCTTTAGAATAATTCTGTTGCCTATTCTCACGAGGCCTTCTTCATCCTTAGCCGCTACCTTTACTTTTTGGTTCTACTTCGGTTATCCAATCAAGTGGCTATTTTACGGTGGGAGATATTTTTCGATCAGTCCCTTCTTGTCGCCAGAAGGCAAGTCCTGTTTGATAGCTTCCCACCGGGTGAAGAAATTCGTATGTATTTCGGGTCCCAGTTTTCGGTTCTCACAGATTCGGTGTCCAATCAGTAGGAGAATGTCATCATCTAATTGTAAGTGGCTTTCTGTCCTTTCTTCTTCTCTTCTTGAGTTTCTGCGAACGCCTCTTTTGGAACTTCTCTTTGTCAGTTGAGCCGCAGGTGCTGGAACTGGAGTTTGGTCTCGTTTTCTATTTTCCCATTTTTGAAACTATACGGCCTTATCGGAACGAAACGAAGCAATTACATGCTGCACCATCGAGGAGGGTAGCAGGATTTAATATTTAATTTTGTTTGCCGTTCTACTAAACTCTTCACAATTATAGGTTTCTAAATAATTCAAATTAAAAATTCAGATGTTTCTTCGAATTAATTAGCGAACTTTATTTTGACTATTTATGTTGATATTTATGTGTCACTTAAATCCAAAACAGCTGTTCGCGTTTTTTTACTCAGCGGTAATTTACTTCAGAAAATATTACAAATTCATCAATCTTTATTGTATTTTCACAGAAATATCATCAAGTATGCCGCCCAAAACAAGGGACTTTCTTTCAAATTTTGGTATGAGCAGTGAAAATGCGAACCATCAAGGTAACCCTAGCACAATAAAAAATCGAAAACAGAAATGTTAATTAATGAACAGTTTGAAACTTATTACAATATCTCATAAGATCCTTCACATCTTCTCAAATTCTCTTGAATATATATTAAATTTCAAATATTAATCGATGTTTCCTGTACTCATTTATAAAGGATTTTTTCAACCTAATAGCGTATATAAAAATCTTCTGTGGTTTTTTAAAATGCGGATTTGTGCCGGAAACACCACAAAAGCTGAGAGCTGAACACTTTTTCCGAAAGGTTCTTATAGATAAAATGCAAATAACTCTAAGATAATAAGAGAAATTCAGATTTTGTGTTCGATTTTGAGGTTTGCTAATATGACTTACGCGAATCATTGATAGGCTGCAAGCAGCTTATATGAAATAAAATGGAATAATCAAATTGCCTTTTACGGTTTTCAGTACGTTTTTAAAATTACAAATTCCTAAGTATTCATTGTATTTTCACAGAAATATCATCAAGCATACCACCCAAGACAAGGGACTTTCTAACGAATTTCGGAATGAGCAGTAAACATGCGAAACATCAAGGTAACCCTAGTGCAAATAAAAATTGGAAGCCCTTCTGAAGAATGCTGTTCCTTTATATATTTCTGTAAAAAAAATGATGATAACTACTTCAGCAAGTATTATTATTATTCATCTTTATAAATAAGTGAAGTTCAAAGTCGTTACGAGTTTTGTAATGGCCTATTTTTTAGATCAAAGGTGATTGATCAAACTGCTTATATGGAACATTTTTTTTGAAACACTTTCCATTTTTCGAAACATATTGACAAATGCAATTTTGCACAACCAGTTCTTCAAACCTAAATAGAGTGCAAAGTCGTGACTTGCACAACTCCTTCATAATTAAATTTGATTTTTCAGTAAACTCACATTTACTGCCTGCATTCTAAAGTGAATCAGATAGTTCATTCTAATTATTCTTAGAATGATTCACTGAGAATTCTCTTAGAGCGACAAGCGAGAGCATTACTAGAAGAGTTTATGCAGGACAGGAAAGTGTAGCAACAAATAGTTTGCAATACATATATGAAGAAGTGTGTCAGTGAAGTAAGAGACACCTAAAACGAAAGACCTTGAATACTAATGAGCCCTCGTTCAGAGCTTTATATCGTGGATATGATTAGAGTAACGAATACGGAAGTTACTATGTGATCATTAGTAAGTTTGCGTATTTTCCTGTTCGTGGCAGTGTTTCAGAATGAATGTGTTGATGACAGAGCCACCGGATGCGCCCTCAGGTTGCGGAAAGAGAGTACCCGTACAAAGGACTCCAGCTTAATATGGTTATAATAATTGATAAGCAGTCGCGGACAATTTTTGAGGGATGATCTATACGAAATAACCCACGAGCGTAGACGTAACATCCGTGCTCTCAGCTAAACAGCACCTGGCTAAGGTATCTCCAATGGTTACTCCGCGATATCGGACGACATCTCAGAGTATGCAGCCTCATTGTTGCATACGGGGCTCTACAAGGATTGACTATTCCTTTCCTAGCTGTTTGCAAAAACAAAGATAACATCACCAAACCACCAAAATGTTCTATATGCGGTTAAAAATGATCGAATACGCACAGAACCCGACAATGGGTCAGCAAGCAGTGCCGCTCACTTGAGTGTTCGTAGGGCTAAAATTGTTTAGATGGAAACATGACGACAAACCGTCGAAACGCTCACATTAAGTGGAAGGAGCGACTTAAGGATGACTTTCTGGAATTCCACGATGCATTATCTCTGCTAACGGAGGCATTAAGGCACGCATGAACGAGCCGCAGACAAAGAGGAGCATCAACATCCAGGTTTCTCCTAAGTTTCAAGATCCGGATGAAATGGATGCCTCCTTTTGTGAGAATATCTCGGAGTAGTACGACCTCTGGACCATCAATTGTTCAGATTATGCTGCAGACAGAGCTTTGGCTGATTTACATTGAAGACTCGAACTGAACCAGACGATTGGATGAGCAAGGAAGGATGCGTCCCGGGTTGAGTGTATGTTCAACTCGAGAGCAACCAGTAAGCCGTTCAGGAACTGAGAAGACACCACCACAAACTCAACAACTAAAGCTGCGGACAATGAAGCAGCATATTTTTGGCAAAGTACGGGTGTTATTTGATGCAAGAAGGAAAATACATAGGAGGAAAAGATGGATCAGAAACAATTGAAAGTTTCTCGCTGACCCATCGCGCCTCTTAAGCGATCTTCCTGTTTTTGTCAGAAATTCGCCTAAGCCCGACATGGTAGAGATTTTTTGGAGACCAGATACCGGAAACACTGACATTGGAAGAAGACACTAATCATATCATCCGCTTCAAGGAGCCTTTCGACAACTTCATAATGTCTGCGGAGGAATGTCTATCAATTATTGCCGAAGAGATGAAAAAAACCCTTGGGGGCACGAAGAATTTTTCCGAGCAGAACCAGATGGTATCAAGAACGTCTGGTGGAGCAAGGTTACTTATACGCACCAACATCTAGCTTGCATCTTCACCTCGTGTTTGAAGACAAAGACGCAAATTGCTCAGTAGCTGATATGAGGATGCACTATACTCCAAAGGAAGGAAGGTGACTTGTCTTACCCAGAGAATTGTAGGCCAGTAAGTTCTTTGAATACGCTGACTAAGATCTTTACAGTTATCCCAAAAGTCAGGATTGTTCAAAGAGTTGAGCCTATATGAGAAGAGATGTAGGAATAAAGCAGCTTGAAAAAAGGTGTAGCAGGCTTCCAAATAAACCAGCTATCGATGGACTGAATTGACTACCGGGAAAGTTTCGATTGAACTACTCATAGATTCATCGCTTGTCTGGTAAAAAGCTTCAATGACCATTTACACTTAGTGAAATGCATAGAGAGATTGATGCCTCTCTGGAAAACTAGATTCGCTGTATCAGCTGGAAATTATCGTGGGAGAACGAACAGTGTCACCTTCCAAAGAATAGCCTTTCTGGGCGACACCAAGAGTCCTCTGCTCTTTTACATCAAACTTCTGCCACTATCTCCCGCATAACGCAATTCTGCTGGGTACCTCTGCGGGGACACCAATCATCGCGAGGATAAGGTCACTCATTTATTTCATATGAATAACCTTGAGAGGTCTGGGGACACCCGTGGGAATTCTGAGTTGAGTGTGCGAGAAAGACAGAAATATGATGAGCAAGCCTCAAAGGGTGGAGTTTCTCAGTGAAACAAAAATTTTGGAGAACCGATCACTGCAGTCAGGCATTGTCCGGAAACCAGTATCTTCGCAGCGGGTATTAATATTATTTTACCTCGAGACACCAAAATAATTTTATGATTTAGTAGGATTTGTCTCAGAATTTCATCACTCTGACGCCAGGACAGTTTTATTGTATGGGTACGCAAAATTTGTAAGCCTTCTCTAAAGTTTTGAAAATTGTCTTAGCAACATCACGTTTATTTTAAACTTAGCCCATATTTGAAATTTAGAACAAATATTTTATTATAGATAACAAATGAGCAAATAAAGCGATTTCTTACAAAAATTATTGTATACTTATCATAGTCACATTCAAGTCAGATGTTTAATTTGAAGAATGTTAAAATACAATCTTGAAGAAAAATAGTAGACAATATATGAATTCTTCATGTAATGACATTTTTTTTCTTAAAGCTAGCTCTAATGAAATGTAAATATCTGAGAAGGATAATCTTGGCGCCTATAATCTTTAAGATAACGACTATAGGATATAAGTATTACATAATTTAACGAAGCATTGAAATATTCATCAGTTACACAGTTAATCCAATTCTTCATTACTACATTAATTAGATTTTTTCCTAAATAGGCAAGATGAGAATTGTTTCTAGTCTCGTCTTCTTATTCACATTTATCCTCCATTCCATTGGTGAATATAATAATATAATTGACTTTGAATATTATTTACAAATTGGGGAAAATCATAGAAAAATATTTCATTGAAAATATTGGTACTTCAAGACAAATGTAATCCTCTGTTTCTTGTTGCAGATATGAGTTTAGAGTTCGACTGCTTACCTAATGGCGCCCCTATTCCTGGTGTTCCTCGGTCCAGCCCATCTTATTTTCCCTACAAACATCAATCTCCTGAAAGGACTCTTCATCCTGCCAGACAACATTCTTCGGGTTCTCCGGTCGAGGCGCCTTCTCCTGCCGACCCACCTCTTCGTGTAAGGTCAAGGTCTCCTCCTGCCGGACGTAGTTTCATAGCCAATTCTCCTCCTACTGTTGAGTCTGTTCTTCGTCTCAGGTCCAGGTCTCCTCCTGCTAGACCTCATATTTCAGTCAAGTCTCCTAGTACCACCGAGCCTGAAGAACTTAGATTCCTTCGGCTCATTCCCAACACCAATCCAAGTCGGCACTTTGAAATCAGAAGGTATACCTTTCCTCGTGATAAGCCTATTCAATTGAGAGGAACCGATAATTTGCTTTGGCCCATGCCAACCGAAGAACAGACTGTGTTAGCAACGTCCAATGGTGACGTGTTTGCAATAGTTGAGGGTAAAACAAGACTTCGTGGAATATATACAACGAAACGTCTCCATCAGTGTCCATATCCGACTGAAAAACGAGTAAAAATAAACATGATTAGCGGTGCGGTTGAAGATATGACCCCGGAAGAAATCAGGGAATCTCCCTTAGGCAAGCGTCAACCAATCTCAAGGAACTTCAAAAAAGTAGTTGTGTAGGATTTTCGCCCAGAAGATAAATCTTAATATGTGAAAAATGTGAAACTTAAGCATAATATTGTTTGTGATTCAAAGTAGCATGAAAAGAGCGTTAAATTCAATAAGTAATTGATAAATCCTATTCGTTGAACATATGTTTTATATTTTTTCCTAATCGGAAATACATGTTTTACATACATGTTTTACATGTATGTAAAACTTTACAGTTTTTAAGCAACTCCTAAATACAAAATAATTGAAAAAAATTTCCATTTTTTTGAGAACCTTACAAATCTGCGGGGTGGAAACATAACAATAAAAACTTGGAACAACCTAATCATCGTTTGAAGAACCGCGGTAAATCACACCTGTGGACTCATCTTACGACCGTGAGTTGGGTGGCCACAAAATACGACAAAATCACAACAACATGTTTTTAGGACGCGTATATGGCTTCGTGGTTACGAGCGAGTAATAGGTTTGCACCTCCGAAAGCATTGATCACAAGGACACTTATTTAGACCAAATGTTTCTTGCATCGTCTCGATACCTCTCCTCCTTTTACTTCTCTTTGTCTGTAGTTTTGTAGTCGATTGGAACCGAGAATTCAATCACGAATATAGTTCGTTTTCCAAACTGCTGAAGAAAGAGGTTGAGATGTCCGTTCCATTTTCATAATTAGAATCAAATCATGAACCTACAGAAGAATTTTTGTTCGAATGTTAATTAATTTTTCCTTGATTCAGCTATAAGGTTCCACCATTCTCTAGTGGAAGAACCAAACATGGAAATCTCACGAAACCGATTAGGAACAACACAGCTCCCATTCAGTAAATATCAAAATTCCTTAATTTTTTTTCAACGCTTCTGATTATTGACATCAGTAACAGTTAGCTTTCCTCTTCGATAGGAACTTCCTTCGTTTTCTTTTGAGTGAGCAGACATTCTGCTCGATATAAACTAAGTGTTCTTCTAAAATCCTGTCCTGCTCATCAGCATTTTTTTCTTGAACTCCTACTTGTTAATTAATTCTTCTTACAAGAAAAGTTACAAAAGATTCGATTTTTTTCCGCAGCTACCTTAAGTTCACGACTTTGCAATTTTTCCTTTACACCATTAGCCATAAATTATTTTGTGATGTTACTGATTTGCTCATAACTTTTTGCAATTTTTCAAGAGTGACGAATAATTTATCTATCCCTTCGAAATAAAAATCACAATCTCATAGTTATCTTGTACATTTGAACCATTTTGCACATATTGATTTCCGGAAATATTCCGTAACTGATTTTCTTCAGTCGCGGAATTCACAGGCGCCGGATTAATCTGACCATCTGTATGACTGTCCCCTTTGTTATCATTGTTATGTAGTATGAACCTTTCATTTTCCTTTTTCCCTT
>CAKNXH010029736.1:0-25296 GCA_932178445.1 Andricus quercusramuli | reverse complement strand
GTAGTAAATATTTATTTACACTTACATCGCAAAAAACGGCCAACGGCCAGTGGGCGGTTACCGGCTGCTGTGACGTAGAGTGGGCTAGTTGCCCGTCGAGAGTAAAAGGTGAAAAGGCCTGACGAGGGCCGACGGAGAAGTGTGGCTCGATCCCAAGATCACGGCTCAGGTTGGCGGTCCAGGTCGCTTGATTCCGGAACTGGAGGCACAATGCTCCCAAGATAGACATGACGATTCCCCAAAGATGAGCGGCCGATTAAACAAAGAGGCGCGGCGATTGCGAAGGATAAGTGCACCGACTACACCGAAAGGCACAAGTATTTCCCCAAATGGTAGGCACTGCATTACGAACGCTGACAAAACAAGACTGACGCTGCCCGGCGACGGTGATCGCGTTGTGTGAAACCTCGGGACCCCTCGGAGTGTTCCGCCATGGTTCGGGTGCGACCTAGCGCTTATTTCGTGTGGGGTCGTCCCGAGTTTACCCTGTTGTAACTATTCTGTTACAAGCCTCCTCCCCCGCGGGGGTTTGGGTGTATTCCTGAAATTTTTTTGAGTTCTCTGTCGAGTTCCTGTATGGTTTGAGAGCCTACGTGTATGTCTAGTTCCCAAGTGTGGTTGCTTGTCTTTGTGTCATTATTAATTTGTGCTATATTAATGTCCAGTAGGTTTTGAATTATGTAAATATACATGGGTATGAGTTTGTCACAGAATTGGAATATGAAGTTCTCTGAATTTGTCCCTATGATACTTTTGAAGACCGTGGTGTTTTCGGTGATTTTTCTGTTCCATTTCTCTTCTGTGGCTCCCCTGTTCCTGTAACATATATACAAAAAAGAAAAAAAATATCGTTGGAGTTTGAGAGTGAGTAAGTTGCTATTTTTGTTTTTTGGTTTTGTTTATTTCAATCTTTTATCATGAATATCGAGTTATGTGGGTTTTAAATGACCCTGGTTTTTAAGTTACAGCGTTATAATAGTTTGACTTGTAGATTTTGAATCCTATTTTATGGTAGTAATTTGGCGCTTTTTAAATTCTTCGTTATTTCTTTCACGGAGGTTCCTCCATTCCTCGTCAATTTGTTGTTTTTCTTCTTCTCCTTGACCATAGTGTACCAAGGCTCTTATCATCATTCTTTGGTGCTGGATTCTTTTGTCCTCCTGTAAGCTCCAAGCTCTCTCCAATTCTGGTTCCGGGTTATTTGTTCGTAGTGTTTGTGGTGTTTCTGTGCTCGTTGCGTTTCCCTGTAGTAATTTCCTTATACGTCTGTGTGGGTGGTACTGAATTTCCTTTTCTGGTAAGCCAGATCCTCTCAGGATTAACCAGTTTGCTGCTGGGCAGTTTTAGAGATGATGAAAAATGTCGCTTCCGTTTAGAATTTTCCGGCATAGCTGGCAGCGTATTGGAGTGTCCATTTTCTGGAAGGAAAAAGTTCGTACTGTCTTTTTGTTCTTATTGTCTAATGAGTCGGTTTATCCGGAGTCGATTGAGTTATGAGTCATGTTGTAATTTTAGTGCTATTGAATCCTTGCCAATTTTGCCGTTGCCCAAGTTTATATTTTGTGACTTAATTTCTAGTATTTGAAACGCCTATCTTTTGTTATCGATTTTTGCACTCTCCAATTTAAAATCGTTTATATTCCATTCGCCTATACTCTTGCCCTTAGGATTTTTTAGTTCGTAAATCGTTGGGGAAATTTTCTTTTTAATAATGAAAGGACCTTCATATTGGTCATATAGTTTTCCTGACTTTAATCCGCTTTATTTGATAGTATGTTTACCCTATTTTAAATTCTATCCGTCTTCTTCTCAGGTTATAATTGCTAGCTTGTCTTTCGTTCGCCTTATCTAAATTTGTCTGGACTTCCTCTTTTATGATTTGTAACCCTCTTAGTCTATCTGTCCATTTGTCCACACTTTGGAACTCTATTTCGCTATCGTTTTCGATATTTTTACTGAGCGACTGGGTTGGTTCTGATTCGCGGCCTAAATTAAAAACCCCGGGGTAAATTGAGTTGACGAGTTTTTGCTAGTATTAACTGCGAACTGTAAATCGTCTATGTGTTTTTCCCAGGTCGAATGATCGTTGTCTAAATAGGTTTTAATTATTTAATTGTTCTATTGTATCGTTCTGTCGGGTTAGCTTGGGGGTAGTATTTTGACGTTTTCATGTGCCTAATGTCGAATTTTTCCGTTAATTCCCTTAAGGTTTTGTTGATAAATTCTGTGCCATTATCGGTGTGAAGAATCCGCGGTGTTCCCCAATGCGAAATGACATGTTTGTGGAATTCTGACTCTATTGTGGTTCCGTTTGCTATCTTAATTGGGATTACTTCCACCCATTTTGTGAATAGGTCTACGAACACTAAAATGTATTGATTTTTTCTCTTTTTAGAACTTGGTAGCGGGCCCATGATATCGGCTGATACCATGGTCCATGGTTCTTATAAAACTCTTTTTTCCATTAATTCTATCTTACTTTGATTACTTGGTTTTACTCTTTGACAGATCAGGCAGTTTTTTACGTAATTGATCACGTCCGAATATACCCCTGGCCAGAAGTAATGTTCGGAAAAATTTTGGCGTAAGTTTTCTCTGAGCCATTTAGGACATTTAGTCCTGCCTGGGTTTCGTCGTGATTTTCCCGTAAAACTTGAGCTCTAAGTTTTTTAGGTACGACTAATTTCCAGAGATTTGAGTGGGTCAGTTTTGTAAAAGTAGAATTGCGAATCTCTGATTCGCCATTTTTTGCGTTCTTCGGGTCTTTTCGTAACTTGTCTGAATTTTGTAGAGTACCAGTCGTCTGTTTTGTCATTATCGTCCGCTTTTGGTTTTTCTACGCTACAAGCTAAGACCGAAAGCTATATTTTTGGTTGGTTCCCCTGATCTCGAGAGGGCATCAGGGACTAGGTTTGAAGTACCTTTAGGATATATGACTTCATAGTCATATTCTAGTAATTCTAATGCCCATCTGGCTAATCGGCCAGTGGGGTTTTTTAGGTAATGGAGCCACTTTAACGCTAAGTGGTCCGTGATTACTTTAAAGCTATAGCCTTCTAAATATGGCCTAAATTTTCTTATGGCCCAAACTACTGCTAGGCATTCCTTTTCTGATGCCGAGTAACGCGATTCCGCACCATTTAGGCTTTTACTCGCGTAAGCCAGACATGCCCAACTCGGGGAAATTTCCTCCGGGAACACATGTTCAGAGTTCCCTACTCTTTCTACTAAAGAGCGGGAGTGGTGGCAGACGCATGCGCGTGGTAGACGCGTACGTCACAGAGGAGAGATTCTCGCAAGCGTTTACCATCACTCCCGCTCTCTAGGAGAAAGAGTAGGGAACTCGGAACATGTGTTCCCGGAGGAAATTTCCCCGAGTTGGGCATGCCTGGCGTAAGCGATTACGTAATTTACGCCGTCGATCGTCTGAGTAAGTACGGCTCCTCACCCCGTATTACTCGCGTCGGTTTTGAGTACGAAAGGTTGAGTGAAATCAGGGCATTTTAATATAGGTGCTGAAGTTAAAAGGTCTTTGATTTTTTGGAAAGCCTCATCTTGTTCTAACCCCCAATGCCATGGTTTTTCTTTTTTCAGTAGTCTGTTCAACGGTTCTATTGTTTCGGCAAAGTGTGGGATAAATTTTCTGTACCAACTTGTCATCCCTATTATGCGTTGTAATTGTTTAATATTTTTAGGCTTTGGAAATTCTAGAATTGGTTTTATTTTTTCATCGTCTATTTGGAGTCCTTTGTCGTTAACTTTAAAACCAAGGTATTTGATTTCTGAGCAGCCGAATTCACATTTGTCCGGAAAGCGGCCGGAGCATTGGTTAAACCGAATGGCATCCTTTTAAATTGGTACATGCCTTTTCCAGGGACTGTGAATGCTGTAATTGGTTTTGAATTTTCGTCTAATGGAATTTGTAAATACGCTAATTTTAAATGAATTTTGGATATAAATTTTGCCTATCTTGAAGTATCCAGTATTTCTGTCATGAGTGGGATTGCGTAGAGGTCTTTTTTAGTAATATTACTAACCTTTCTGAAATCTAAGCAGAATCTGTAGTCTTTCCCTGGTTTTTCTTATCATAACTATAGGGTTAGACCGATCGGAATAAGAGGGCTCTATTATATCCTGCTCTAATAATTTACCAACTGTTTGATGAATTATTTCTTTGATTTTAGAGCTCACGTGGTAGTATCGCTGTTTTATGGGATCGTGGCCCTGCACATCAATTTTATGTTTCGTTAAATCGCAATATTCTGGCGAACGATAATTTTGTTCGTCGATTTTTCCTAAACTACTCGTAATATTTTTTAATCTTATTGCTTTATTTTTCAAATTAACCCATTGATTTCTGTTGTCAATTTCTGATATCTCATTTGCTTTTAGAGATTCGTTTCCTATTTTATTTTGATCAGTAACTTTTTTATTTTTCCGAAGATTACTGTCATTATCCTTATATTTTTCCTCGCATTTTTAATCATCAAATATTTTTCGTACCTTATTTTCCTTATTTTTCTTCCTAATTGTTGGTTTAGTTAAACTAAATGAGTCTTGAGTGCTTGAGTCGTCGCTAGTGTCGGGGGTGGGGATGTTCTCTTGGGGTTGGAATTTGTTGCGCGTGGGGATGCTCATTAGGGTTGGGATATCCTTTGTATGGTTTTTTACCGGAATTTGGGCGTTTTTGGTTTTTGGTTTCTTGGGATTGGGTGCGATTGGGTAGGATTGATAGGTAGTGAGGGGATTTCGTTGTCTTTTAATGTTTGGCTATTTTGTTAAGTTCTCTTGTACTTTTTAAATTAATTTTACCTGCGAATTTCGGTTTAGTATTTATTTTTCTGTTTTCTTCTTTTTTAATCAATGGTTCATTCCTAATTTTTACGTTTTTACCCTCCTTATTCTCTTTTGTTGTAATGTCAGGTTTAGTTTCGGTTTCGTTTTCGATTATTGAGGTGGGGAGCGATTTTGGATAAGCTTCCACAGGATAGTAGATGGGGGGGACTCCCTGGTAACCACCAGGTTTCCGAGATATAATTTAAGGTCATCCGTAGGGCTTTTAGCATGTCCGTGCCTAAAATACCTACGGAGTTTAATTTTGGGACCAACCAAAACATTACATGTTTTGTGTATTTACCGAATCTAATTGGGATTACAGCTTGCCCAATTATGTCAACTGTTTCGCCGTTCGCAACCATTAATTTTCGCGAGACGGGTTTAAAAATTGAAATTTTAGAATTCGGGATATTTTTCAGTAACTCCTTGCCCGCGTACAAATGTGTGGCACCAGTATCCACTAAAATTCGAAATAAAGTATCTTCGAATTTTGTCATTAGATGGAAACGTGTTTCCGTTATTTCATCTTTATCCGAATTTAAGATTTCCGGCGTTTCGGTGCTAGGTTTTAGTATTTTTGGCCCTAGTACCCGCCCTTCCAGTTTCCCTGGTTATACGTGTAATAAGGACATTCTCTTTTGAAGTTTTATATTTAGAACTGTTTTTTGTCTGAGTTAGAACTTGTTTTTTCTCGTTGATCCCTATTATTGTTAAACGATTTTGTGCTTTTGTTACCGTAGTTTGTTTTTTCGAAATTTTGCTTACCGTTGTTATTTTTTGAGTTATTTTCAGCTTTTTCTTTTGGGAATTCGATCATTGGGTTGCTTTGACCTTGATTCGAGCCCAATGACATTTGGTTGAACATATGTAGCATTTGGTAATAGGGGTTGTAAGGGTACCTGGATCTATTTTTTGTGAATCTGGGTAGGTAATTTGGTTGGAATCTAGGTGGAAATCTAGGTCTGAAGTTTTGTTGATATTGATTTGGAAAAGGTAGGAATGGGAATCCAAATGGTGAAAATGGGAATCGGTTTTTGTATTGTTTTTAAGATTGATCATTTTGACTTTGGTTTCCGTATTAGTTATCCTTTTGACCATTTTTGTTCTCTCTCAAGTCCTTATTATTCTCCAGACTATTTTTATCCCCGCTACTGCTATTAAGTTTTTGTTCTAATTTGTCCTCTATTTTAGGTTAAGTTATTTGTAAAACTTGCCCTCGAATTTTTGATTTGGCTAGCTCAGTTTCCCATTCTTTTCCTAAGTCTCCTAGTTCTTCGAAAGTTTCAAAATCGTTCCTTTTTATGCACATTTTGTATTCTATTCTAAGGTTCTCGTAAGCTCTACGCAATTCCCATTCGCAGCTTTTTCTAGGCTACAATTTTGTGAATAATTTCCTAATTTCTGTCAAGTGTGAGTGTATGTCTTGTGTACTTTTTTGATTACAAAATTTTATTTTTTGCCTAATTTCCTCGGAAAATTTTTCATCTATATATCCATTTTTAAAATCCTCGAAAAAGTCAGATCAATGTCTCCAGGAATTTTTATTTATCCCGCACCAATCTTTTGCGTCTTCAATTAGTAGGGCGTCTAAATTTTCTAAAATGTCACGGTCGTTTATTTTGTAACCCCTTTTAAATCGTTTTAGCTCTTCACGGAAATGCGCGGGACTATGGTCTTTATTATTGCGAAATTTAATTGGCCAGTTACTCATGATTTGAAATGGCGTTTGGATCATGCCAAAAGGAAAATAAGTTGCTTGGATTGTTTGGTTATCTGTATTGTTTGCAGGTTCGTTATCCGTATCTGTATTATTTGTGTGGATTCTAGAGTGTCTGTTTGACCTATTACTTATTGTCGAGAATCTACGTCGTCTGTTTAGGTTTGAAATGTTTCTATCCTCTAATGGTGCACTGTCATCTGAGTTTTGTAATTTTATGTTATTAACTCTCGTTCTACTACGGTTATTATTGTATGAAGGTTGATTAGTTTCCTGAAAATTTTCTCTTAGATTAAATTGAACGGAAGGTCTGTTACAAGATTCGTTTTTATTTTTCCTAATATTTGGTTCTATTATTTTATTTCTGTGTTCGAAGGAGCTATTTTCTGGCGGGTCTGCTCTAATCCCTAAATTATTTGCCCTTTTTCCTCTTTCTTTAAAAAATCTTTCCTTTTGTTTTTTCATGAATTCATTGAACTCCGTCGTAAATTTCCGTCTCCCAATAATATGTATTGTTTTCTAGGCCGGATGTCTTGTTCGTGTTTTGAGAAAGGTCATGGGGTGAGAGTTGATTATTTTGAGTTGGTTTGTCTTTGTTTGTCCTACTGGTTATACTGTGTTTCTGTGTTTTTTCGTGTGAAACCTCTACCGCGACCTATTGAACAGTTAATTGATTTTGGGTTAGCTCCCCTACTTTTGTGTTTGTCATTAGTCAAATCAATGTTTTGATTTGGAAGTTCAGCGGCAACTTCCAAATCCAGATTATCGTGGTCGCTTTCCGTTGTTTTTTATTTATCCATTTTGTTTTTGATTGTGCTCGACCTGAGTTTCATTTATCTTAGAATCACGTTCGAATTATCATTTGTGGAACACCCTGTATAAATTTGCCCTATGTGGTATTTTAATTCATAATTCTCATTTCCTTCGAAATATTTAATTAAAATTTTTATTTGATATTTGTTTGATTTGGGAGTTCGAAAATACATTTATTTTCTTCGCAGGACCTTTTGTTTACGGGATACGTCGCGTGACATGGCCGCGACTCGCATGTATTGCTCGTTGCACGTGCGAACTTGTTTGTGCGCTTGAACGGTTTATTTCGTTCGGTGCTCCAAATATTTAGTAAGAATTTAATTCGCAATGTTTCGATTTTTCTAGGTTTCCTTAATTCCCTTAAATAATTTCCGAGGAGGATTTTGTGTTTTACCACGAATTACGTTATGCGACGATGATAATATTCGCATATATATGGTGTTTTTGATAGAAATGATAAAAAAATAAAATTAATATTGTGGTTGTGTTCTAACTAAATGAAAAAAGATCAGTTTGTAACACATACTGTAAACATTTATTTTGACAGTACAACAGGACAAGTTTTCGCTACGGAGGTTGAAAGATATCTGTCTGTTTTGACGAGTCGCTCGGTATTCGGGGGTGATGAGACATACAGAATGGGTGTCGACAATTATTACAAAAGTAGTTTTCTGATTGGTTAACGACAAGTTAGGAAGAATTGTCGAAGTCCATTGGCTAAAATTCGGAAAACCCGAAGACAATGTGTTGGCTCCACTCAGGTTTGTCGGAGGGTTGACTACCGTAAAACAATTAAGGAAGGTCGGAGATCTAATCCTTTGCAATGAACAGAGCATCACGTCTGAGTAATAAATATATAAAATACGGATTTTTGAAAAGGTTTACAGATGTAGTTTAGGATTGAGTTATAAAGAGGCGACAAAAATGGAAAACATACAATGAGCTAAACTAAAGATCTACTAGAATCTCTGCGGTTGACGAACATCTGCTCAGTTATAAATTTCAGAGGCTTCAAAAGAACCAAGGTTATTTCTGCAATTTACAAATTTCGAGAAGTGAATTTTGACTGATTATAAAGCCTTCTTAAGGTTGGGATACAAATGCGTAGTAAATGTAACGAAGTACAATAAACTCTTTCGAAAATGACAAACCATGGTAAACAGATTAAATACTCAATTCGTTTCGTTGAAAATAAAAATAAAATTAATTGTTACGTTGTAACACATGGCGATATTTAAAAAAATGGCAAGTTGTATTACGCTTTCGATGGCAATCGGCACAAATAAATCACTGGCAATATACATAAATTTCCATGCACAAATATAGAGAGGTCATTGTAAATGTACCATTTTCATTATAAGATTATGAGCATAATAAATAATCACACGATAAATAAATCATAAAATACGATAAATAAAACATGGCGTATCGATACGTATGAGAATCAATGGCATAAATCAATCATAATCCTCGTCACAATTAGTGACGAATTTGGCAAGGCACATGTAAATCACATATTCAGGAATGCATATATATTACAGATACATATAAAAATCATTGGTAATAGCAAATATATATATATATATATATATATATATATATAGAGAGAGAGAGAGAGAGAGAGAGAGAGAGAGAGAGAGAGAAATCAGGCCTAATGGAAAATTATGCACGGGCATGGCAAATGAATTCGATAGCATGCGAAAATGTGGGAGTTCAAAAGTAAGGGTCAAGATTAGAGTCATGAAGTTTTGAGTTTTTGTCTAAATTTAATTTGTGTCCCCTTTTTCTCGACAGGTTTTAAATTTTTGAGAGGAAGAGTGTGGGATTTTAGGTTGGGCGCCAGGTATTTCGGAGGTAATGCCGAGGAGGGAAGTGGTAATTGGAAAGCAGATATTGGGTTGAACACAAATGACAACATCATTTTCTTTTAACAAAGGTAATAAATATTTGAAAGCAGCTTTAAGCTGTACCTCGCCCTTTGGGTTCCTATGTTAACTCTGTCTGCCATGTACATATCCTTCTTGTTACGAACTCAATGAAGATTTATTATTATTTACACTTACAACGCAAAAACCAGCCAACGGCCCGTGGTCGGTTACGGCGGCTGTAACGTAGAGTGGGCTAGTTGCCCGTCGAGAGTAAAAGGTGAAAAGGCCCGACGAAGAAGTGTGGCTCGATCCCAAGATGACGGCTCAGGTTGGCGGTCCAGGTCGCTTGATTCCGGAACTGGAGGCACAATGGTCCCAAGATAGACGCGACGATTCCCCAAAGATGAGCGCGCCAATGAAACAAAGAGGAGCGGCGATTGCGAAGGATAAGTGCGCCGACTACACCGAAAGGCACGATTTCTCCAAATGGTAGGCACTGCGTTTACGATACCCAAAAAGAAAAGACAGGTTGAGTCCGCTAACGACGGAACAAGACTGACGCTGCCCGGCGACGGTGATCGCGTTGTGTGAAACCTCGGGACCCCTCGGGGGGTTCCACCATGGTTCGGGTGCGACCCAGCGCTTCTTTCGTGTTGGGTCGTCCCGAGTTTACCCTGTTGTAACTATTCTGTTACAACTTATAAATCTCTTATATTACTCACATAAAATGTATTAGAAATTATATTAAGATGTATCACGAAAAATTTACTTTCAATAAAGTGAGCAAATGAAATGATGTTTAACGTTTCATTCAATTTTTGTATTGAAAGTTGGTTAAAAATTGTATCGAATATATTTTTTTGAACTCTTCTCCAATTCAATGTGTTAGTTTGCGAAAAACTTTGGACATTTTGACTAGAAAAACCTTTCTGTCCAAAAATTATTTTCAGACGAGTAATTCGATGGAAACAAGTAATATTTTTCCAATATTTGACCGTTTTTTGTAATATTTCAAAACATTCTAAATTCTTGGAAAAAAGTTTCAGACAAAAGTTATTCCTTTCAATAAAACGGACCATTTTTGTGAAACAAAATTTTTTTGTTGACGTGTAACTTTGGAAGAAAATCCATTTATATACAAATTTTTACTTTGGTTTTCACGAAATGCACGTTATTTTTGAAGCACATAACTTTCCTTGTGGGGACGTTTCTTGGCCACCGAAATGCAGCAGTCAGCCAAAACTTTAAGCCCATCTTGATGCGCGATTTTCACAGCTGCTGGCGCTGGAGTGGACATTTTCGCTGAAATTTTGGAGTGGACATTTTAGCTTTAAATTAAGGATAGCTTTTGCGCGCACTTCGACATTAACTTCATCCATGGTAAACTTCTTCGCCTTACATGCTGCTAAATTTTCGTGAACATAGAAGAGAGTGCTTTAAGTATTCTTGGAGTAAAGTACGATGATGGAGTGGACATTTTTTCGCCAAATTCAAAATTTTCGATATTTGAATGTATGATACTTCGATAATTTTAGGAGCACATCTTTTTCCTTTATATGTTGTCTACTGGCCACCAAAATCGAATAAAAAATCGAAAGATTTTTGGCCTGGGTAGTTGCGCGCACTTTCCACAACTGCAGACCTTGGAGCGGACATTTGAATTGTAAAAGCGGTGACAGGAATTTGAGATTTTCTTGCTGAGTTATAAATCGAAGCACAATTTTAAATCCATGAAATTTCAGTAGCCTATACTCCACTTAACTAGCATGATTTTTCTCGGAATTTTCAAACATTGCGCGGAAAAGCTGCGAGCACACAAAGCATTCCATTCGTAGCTCTGTCTGGAAATTTTTAAGCAATACAGCTTGTATTTTTAGTGTTGGTTCGCGTATAATATCAGGGTGACGGAAAAATGACACTTTTCGTGGAAACGCCCATATATATAATTTAAAAGAAAGAGTTAAACAACCACCGCAAGGTCCGACTAAGAGCAACTGCCATCTAAAAATGTCAATAGCCCCCAGTAGAACCGCGGTAAAACACACCTATGGCCACGTCTCATAACCGTGGGATGGGTTGTCACAGGGCACGACGAAATCACAACGACAGGCCGGCGAAACCCTGGTGAGTCTTGAGGACACGAAGCGACCCAACGATGACAGCTTTCTGCATCCATCTGGCAACTGTCTCGGTATATTTCTGGCACGCGGTATGGCTTCAAGGTTGCGAACCAGTGATATTTTCGCACCTCCGAGAGCACCTATCACAAGGACAATTACTCGCGCCGAATATTTTGGGTACAGTCGTTGCAGCTCTTCTTCAAGGTCTTGACACCTCTCCTCTTTTTCTTTCTCCTTTTCAGTGATGTTGTATTCGGACGGAACTGAGAATTGGATCACGAATATAGTTCGTTTCTCGAAGTCTTGGAGAACAATGGCAGGCCTCGAGTGCGCAACGGAGACTGCTGCCCGAAAATCGTAGTTCCAGAAAATTTGGTACTTCTCGTTTCGGACAATTGACTCTATATCCCTTGGAGCGTTCGGCAAGGCAGGGTCGCGACCAACAGTGTAAGAGCGACAAAGATGGCAATAAAGCACTCTTAGGGCCGCATTATGTCTATAGATGTACGTCGTTCCTGCGTGTGTCAGACACCCCGATAGTATGTGCTCTAGGTAATCAGCGTGTGCATGACACGCTCTCACTGGTAACTTCTTGACATAAAATGCAGTCACGGTATGCTAAGGTGGAAATGACACCGTCCTGGCATGCGAAAATAAAGCCCTCTGTACCTGAATTGAGCCCTGATGATTTGAGGAAAGCAAAAGTTTGCTCCTTCGACAAGGACTGTTTTTCTACATTTCTGTGAAAGTTTCCGTGCATTTTCATGTCGAGTAGCTGTTGGTGAAACTTTTCAACTTCTGCTTTCTTCACTTCGGCTTTTAGAAGTGAAGCATCTAGATGGAGTAATGCACTTAGCTCACTTCTGATGTTAAAATTCAGGCCAAGGGTCTCGGCCGCTTGCTCCGTGAATTTGTAAAGGAACAATCCTTCGCCAATCATCTCGTGGTTCCTGACCATTTGTAGGAGAGGATCTCTGCCATTCGCAACGATGTAAGCTGTACTTAGAACAATTCGGTTATGAAGACACTGGAGATTCAGAAGTCCACGTCCGCCTTGATGGCGTGAAATATATAATCGCGAAACTGATGAATTGATACGCAAGCTTTTATGCATATGCATATGATCTTACGTGTGGCGATATAAAGGGCCTTAAGCTCGTTCTTCGTCCATTGACCCAACCCGAACGAGTAGAGTAGAACCGGAACGGCAAGCATGTTAGTCGCAGATACCTTGTTCAATGCCGAAAGATTGGAAGACCAAATCTGTCGAAGAAGATGCTTGTATCTGCTTCGGAGAGACTCCTTAACTGATGTTAAGTCCTGAATGCGGCTTTGAGATACGCCCAGGTATGTATAGATCTCTCCAGTATTAAGATGTCTAATAACACTTATATCCACTAGCTCAGGATCCTTGGGAACGCCAGTAATCTTTCCTTTCTTCAGATTAATTTTGGCACACTTGTCCAAACCAAAGTCCATCCCAATCTCTCCTGTGTACTTCTTGACGATATTTATAGCAGTTTAAAGTTTGCTTTTACCAGAGGTATAGATCTGATCAGTTTCGCCACAGAGGTATCCAGAAGAATTTCATAGTGCGAGAGGTAGAAGCAGAAGTGTGATGCAAAAAAGCAAAGGGCTCATGGTATCACCCTGAAAGACGCTCCTCTGGAAGGTGACGCTGTTCGTTGTCACACGATAATTTCTAGATGAGATAGTAACTCTAATTTTTCGGAAGAGGTATCAATCTCTCTATGCATCTCACTATATGTGGATGCACCTTCAAGCTTTCCAACAGACAGATGATAAGTCTATGCGAGGTTGAATCAAAAGCTTTCCGCTAGTCAATCCAGGCCCTTGACAGGACGCGCTGATGGGCTGTAGCGTCTTTACAGGGACACCTGTCAATTAGCAGGTTCTCTCGACAGCCTGCTACACCTTTTCTCGAGCCACGTTCTTCGTACATCTCTCGCCACACAGGTTTAGTTCGTCGAACCATCCTATTATTTAGGACAGCTGTAAAGATCTTATACAGTGTGCTCAAACAAGTTATTGTCCTGTAATTCTCTGGGTTGGACAAGTTGCCTTTTTTCGGCAGGAGTATAGTGCGTCCTAACACCAGCCACTGCGGAATATTCGTCTCCGACTTTAAATATGAGGTGAATATGCGTGCCAAATGTTGGTGTGTAAAAGTAAACTTCTTCCACTAGAAGTTCTTGATACAATCGGGTCCAGCAGCGGAAAAGTTCTTCATGCCTCTAAGTGCTTTTTTCACCTCTTCGGCAGTGATTGATGGGCATTCTTCCTCAGATTTAATGAGGTTGTCGCAAAACTCCTTGAAGCGGATGATATCGTCAGTATCTTCTTTCAACTTTAGATTTTTCGGGATCTTGTATACCTCTCTCTAAAAAGTCTCCACCTCCCTGGGCTGGGTGGATTTTTTACAGAAACAGGGACATCGCTGATGAGGCGTGATTGGTCAGCAAGAAACTGTTGATTCTCCCTGATCCATCTCTCCCTCTTCTGTATCCTCCTCCTTGCGTCAGATAACAGCCTCATTTCGTCAACAATATGCTGCTTGATTGTCAGCAGCTTTGACTTGTTCAGTGTGTGATTCAAGGTTCTTAGTTCTTGGGCGAACTTTCGAACCCTTTCCGTGAACGGTCTACCAGATGTTATGTATTCAACCACACATTGAACACGGGACGCATTCTGTCTTGCCCATCCAATCTTCTTGTTCAGTTAATGCAAGCATCTTTTGGTCTTTTGATCCATCGTCGGTTTTAGCCTTCGATTTGAATCAGCCAAAGCTCTCGCAGCACCATAAACTGAGCAATTGATGGTCAAGAGGTCGGACTCTTGCGAGAATCTCCACGAAGGGAGGCATCCATTTCAGACAGATCGTGGGACTTAGGAGGAACTTGCATTTTAATGTTCCTCCTTGTCCTGAAATCGCTATCATCTCTCAAAAGGTGCCTGCTTTCCGTGATTGGTCTTAATGTCGCTTTCTTATCTTCGTTTGCAGCTTGATCAAGCAGCGGTTGTCGAAGCGCTCGGCATACATATCCATTTTTCAGGAGATAGTCGGCTTTATTTCGCAAAGACTGATGCGAAACGTGCTGAACCTCTGGGTGTTTCTGGCACCACAGAGTATGCATACGCGCCATAAAGCCTCCACGAACAGGGATAATACTGGCATCGTAGCAGTCTAACACATCATTCTTAAGTTGATTCGTCCACTCGATGTGGGCGTTTCGCCGGTTCGTCGTTGTGTTTCCATCTAAATTATTTTCAGCACCCCCAACTCTAGGATGATCGACATTGTTTGCCGACCCATTGTCGGGTGCTCTGCGCGTTCGATCGTTTTGAACCGCATCTACAACCTTTTGGTGTTTTTATGGTGTCATTGTTGTTCCCACGAGCAGCTAGGGAAATGGTTCGTCCATCCTTGTAGAGCCCCGCGTATATACATAATTTATAAATTTGGGATAGAGCCTAATAAATACAACACATTCCAGACTAATAGTTACAATTTATTTGAAAAAATACGAATCGATTACGTTTCGGAAACACAGCTGGTTTCCCTTATCAGATCTGTATAAAGAACGAAACGAAATTATACGAACGAAGCAATATAATATAATGACAAAATGTATCAAAATATAAGAAAAGAATACCATAAAAAAGTGTAAAAATTCCGTGTAATTTTCTTTCTGTGTGAGTTCTATGTCTTTTTGAAAAATATAAAAAACTTTATAGGTAGCACTAGAAAACATATGATAAGGTTAGGTTCGGAATAAGTGAATAGTATAAACGATGTGCAAACAGTAAATTTAATAGAAGAAGTAAGTTACTGATTTCATACCAATAGAAAGATTTGTATTTTTAATTCACGTAATGAATCTATTGTTTAAACTATGGTAAAAGACAATAAGTGTTTTGTGAAGACGGAGCAGGTATGCCCCGTCTCCATCTTGGAAACTTTGTGAAAGCACAGATTAAGAATTACATTGCAACACATCGGACAGCGATACGTAGATGTAAGAAATGTCAACGTCAGTAACAAATTCTATAGTACTATTTTTCTGACAGTTTTTTCCTTAATTATATGTTTGTTATACTTCAAATTTGTGGTATTGATGTTTGAGATGAATTTAGAAAATTAGTTATTTAATTATAAATTCAACAATGTTATTATAAGAAGTACTAAAATAATCTAAATCGGTAACTAAATTCATGCAAGTTTCACCTTCTTTTTTAATAATAACTATCTCAGCAAAAGCGCGTTTATATACATCAAGTTCAAGATGCAAAATTTCTATCTCATGCCGTTTCATGAAGCTAGAGTCACCTCGGTGTTCTTGTATTAAGTGTAGACTTATAGTTTTATGATATTTTTCATCTAATCTGATGTTATTCTCATGTTCTTTAACTCTGATTCGTAGCGGACGTTTTGATTGGCCAATGTAAGCTTTTCCACGACAGGAAATTCTGTATATAACATTACATTGGTCCAAAGTATCAAGCCTGTCTTTCCCTAATTTAACAAATTTGTCAAGTTTAGTATCAACTCCAAAGACAGTTCTACTATTACCAGTTTCATTTAGAAATCTTTTAATGTTATGTGAAATTTGGCCTAGAAAGGATATTGAGATAATTGCTTTTGAGTTTTGATTAGTATTGTCAACATTGACTGCTCGGTGGGTTCCTGTCACCACTACGCAGCGCGTCCTTGCGTTGCGGATAGAGGAACGGCCCGTTAGGCTGAACAGCCCCTCAGGTTAGCTGCGAATACAAGAATAAGCAGCCGAGGACAGTCGATAGGAACCAGTCGTGGGTGTGGTGAGCCCAGTCTAAGATGTTGGCCTAGCACTGCCTAGCACTGGTAGAAAACACGATGACCATGGCTTGAGAGGACCCACCCATTCACGTTCATACGCAATGGGTGGGTCCTGGCAGGCCGAGGTGCAGCGTGTATCCACCTAGAAACACTACCCGAACCAAAACTAAAAATCTTGTAAGGGAAAAATCCTGCTGCCCATTGGACACCGCAGCGATGAAACTGCCCGCAAGGGATGTGTGGAATGATTCGCTTGTATAGGGCCAAAGGGGTACTGATGCCAGTAGGCGCGCTGCCTTGCAGGGGGACGTTAGGATACGAGGATGAAACTGTAATGTGTCTGACGAAAAGTTGACATGGTCCTTGTCAGAGTCAGAAAGCTCCCATACTTAGACCTAGGGAGGTATGTGGGTTACCACTTCTGGGACAGTGGACTCACCTACGATCGGAATAGGATCCTAACGTGTGGATTATCTTGAAACTACCATATCTACAGTTAAAGATCTACGGGTGGGAACTCTAAACGCGCGTAGTCTAAATACTGGCGGATTTAGCGCACTCATTGGGATAGCAAATAAATACAAAACTTACTTAATAGCACTTCAAGAAACCTGCTGGCCGGGCGATTTTGCGTCAATTTCTAAGGATAACTATACTTTTCACTATGGGGGCGCTAAGGAGTTCAGACTGGGGACCGGTTTTCTTATTAATAAACGAATTTCGCAAGCGGTTATCGACATGCAATTCATTAATGATCGGTTATCATACATTGTACTGAAGGGTATTTTCAACAAACAGGTATTAATCAATGTGCACTGCCCCACCGAGGACAAAGACGAAGACACTAAAGATCTCTTTTACCTCGTTGTCAAAAGCACATATTTCGAGCATAAAAATATACATAAGGCCACCTGGAGATCACCAGATGGTAACACTCACAATCAGATTGATCACGTTCTAATTGACAGAAGACGTCATACAAACATTCTCGATATAAGATCGTATAGGGGAGCGGATTTAAATTCAGACCATTTTCTCGTGATAGTAAAACTAAGATCTAGGCTAGCGATAACTAAGATATCAAGCCGCACAGAGCCAACAGTTCGTTTCAATATAGATAAGTTCAAAACAGCCACAGAAACATTAAATTATCAAGTAGAGATTTCTAACAGCTTTGACGCTCTCTAAGAACAGAGAGACGATAACAATAATTGCGAGGAGGATCCGGAAACCCTGTGGAGCAATATAAAAAAGGCGGTAAAGACAGCCGCGAAACTTACGATAGGTTTAAAGAAGGTAACAAAAAGCAAACCATGGTTTGAAGAAGAGTGCAAACTCGGGTCTGAAAAACGTCGGAAGGCCAGACTAATTAGTTTACAAAATAAGTGCGATCAAACACATAAGAAGTATCTCGAGATTAGTAAAAGTACAAATAGGCTCTATAGATCCAAGAAAAGGGAGTGGGAAAAGAATATAATAAGGAAAGGCTTTCAAAGTAGAACGGAAGTAATGAGGGACGAAAATGGCAATTTAGTAGCCGATGCGACAGAGAGACTGAATTTATGGAAAGACTATTTCGATAAACTATTAAATGTACGCCAAGCCCCCGTTGAAGGTAATCTCGGCGAAATCCACACTGCTGATCTATTAATTGATAATCCTGCTAATATAGAAATAGAAATGGCTACAAAGAAGTTGAAAAATAACAAAGCCGCGGGCATCGACGACCTATCGTCAGAACTGATAAAAAATGGAGGCCCTTGCCTCACAAGACAAATTATTAAATTAACACGCACAGTTTGGAAAACAGAACGCATGCCGGAAGAATGGATTACCTCTATCGTTATTCCCATCTTTAAAAAAGGCGATAAAACTGGCTGTAACAATTATCGGGGAATTTCACTTGTACCTTCGTGCTACAAGATTCTGTCTAATGTAATCCTAAGTAGACTGACTTCTTTTGCCGAGGAAATCATTGGGGATTACCAGTGTGGATTCCGTCGAAACCGATCTACAAGCGATCAAATGTTTACAATTAGGCAACTGCTAGACAAAAAAATGGGAATTTAAAGAAGTAGTGCATCAGCTATTTATCGATTTCAAAAAAGCTTACGACTCTATTATACGCGCACGAATGTACTGGATCCTAGAGTTCTTGGGTGTACCAAGAAAATTGGTTAGACTTATCGAAATTTGCTTAAGCGGCAGTAGGGGTAGAATACGCGTAAACGGTAGTTTATCTGAAGAGTTTTCGATTCGCGATGGCCTGAAACAGGGCGATGCACTTTCGTGCGTCCTTTTTAATTTAGTTTTAGAATACGTGATTAGGCAAGTGCAGGCGAATCCGACCGGTGCTACCCTCAATGGGATAATACAAATTCTTGGATATGCGGATGATCTCGACTTACTAGGGGATGATAAAGAAACGGTAGCTAAAAATGCAGAAATCTTGATCACAAAAGCCAAAGATATTGGCTTGGAAGTCAGCGAATCGAAGACAAAATATATGACCGTCGTCAGATCCGAACAAAGTAATCAAGACGGGGATCTTATGGCCGGAAATATGAAATTCGAAAGGGTTAGCGAGTTTAAATACCTCGGGTCTATTGTAACTAGCGAAAATAAGAATAAAACGGAAATCAACGCGCGGCTGCACGCTGGCAATGGGTGCTATTATGCAGCAAACACACTATTAAAATCGCGATTGCTATCTAGAAACATAAAAGTAAGAATCTACAAAACAATAATAATGCCGGTCGTCGTGTACGGGTGCGAAACGTGGGCGCTGACGAAAGGAGAGGAGAATAGGTTTAGAGTTTTTGTGAATAAAGTACTTAGAAAAATCTATGGTCCAAAAAGGGACAAAGAGACCGGCGAATAGAGAAAACTGCATAATGATGAGCTGCATGCTCTCCACGGGTCAGCAAATATTAATAGAGTAATGAAAGCGCGTAAACTAAGATGGGCGGGGCATGTAGCTAGAATGGGAAATGAAAGAATAGTGGCGCAAGTTTTAAGAGGGAGACCGAATGGTAAGAGACCCTTAGGCAGACCGAGAAACAGATGGGAGAAAAATATAAGGGATGATTTAAGAGAACTAGGACATGATTACTTAAACTGGATGGAGGATGCACAGGATAGAGATGTGTGGCGGTCTCGGGTTAGTGAGGCAATGAACTTTCGAGTTCGAACTGCTAATCTATAATAATAATAATAATAATAATAATTATCGACATTAATAATTCGAAAATTCGTAATAATTGGGGGCCTTGAATATCAGGGCAGAAACCATAGAGGAATTAGAAACGCAATGGAGACAGAAAGCCATCCACAGCGAACACCCCAAAACGCTAGATCAATATGAAGTGGATAGTGAGGCATCCAATATTTGGCTGAGAAAGGGACTCCTGTATCCAGAAACGGAAGGATTCGTCATTGCGATTCAGGATAGAGTTGTTAGCACCAGGAATTATCGCAAACACGTGTTACATCAAGACGTGGTCGACCGGTGCCGATTATGTGGAGATACCAACGAATCCATCGAGCACATTATTGATGGTTGTCGCGTAATGGCTCAAAGAGAATATACGCACAGACATAATGATGTGGCGGGCATTGTACATCAACAACTTGCCTTAAACCTAGGACTCTTAACAGAATGGATGCCTTTCTATAGATACATTCCAATGTCAGTTTTAGAAAATGAAGATTACATCTTATATTGGGATGTGACTATCCAGACGAATCATTACATCCGAGCCAATCGACCTGACATCGTGATGCGAGAGAAAAAAGGTGGAAGAGTCTACATCATCGACATTGCTTGTCCGCTCAACCGAAATTTGCAGGCAACCTATACAACCAAGATTCATAAGTATAGCGAGCTAAGGCATGAAGTTAAGGCAATATGGAGGAATGTGAAACATGCATATATTCATCCTATTGTGATTTCGGCTACAGGCAATGTGCACGCAAGATGCACTGAACATCTTGAACATTTAGGAGTCAGTAGGGTACTGGCGGCAGCTCAAAAGGCGGTTTTATTAAACACCTGTCGCATTGTAAGAAACTTCCTAGACCATCAGGAAGCAAGTGACTAAGAACCTATGGCGTGATACATGGTAGCTCTAAGAAAGCATCCAGAGGCGACTGGTGTCACCTTCAACACTCACGGCCGCTGTGTAAGGATAACAGCGGCAAAGCCAAACTGCAAACTACATCATGCTTCTAATTTTGTACCTACAACATCATCGTAAATGATTTCAAACAACGTATTGAAGTAACTTATAACATCCTGATCTCATCAGTCACTTGACTTAGTCCGTGGCTAAGACGAAAAACCGGGTTCACCCGAGAAAAAGTTTGAAAAAAAAATAATAAATCTTTATTGATTTCGTAACAAGAAGGATATGTACATGGCAGACAGAGTTAGCATACGAACCCAAAGGGCGAGGTACAGCTTAAAGCTGCTTTCAAACCTAACCCTCTAAAATGACCTCCTATGTTCTGTACAATTTTTGTCAGAACAATTTTTTTGTAGATGGAGTATGTTAAGAGATTATTGGATCCATAGATTAAAATGGTCCACCCTGTGTGTGTGGCCAACCATCTCATGGAAGTGAGACGTGGCCATAGGTGTGATTTTCCGCGGTTCTACTGGGAGCCGGTGTCATTTTCATAGATGGCAGTGGCTCCCAGTGGGACCCCGCTATTTTTTTTTTTTTTTTTTTTTTTTTTTTTTTTTTTTTTTTTTTTTTATATATATATCTATATATATATATATATATATGTATATATTCGCGCCATTCGGTTTCGATTTCGTTTCCTTTGGAATAGAATTGAAGGGCATATGACAAAGTCACCGAACGCATCCTCGCGTTGCGGATTGAGGGTCCCTGTACCAAGGGTTTCTGCTGAATATGGTTACAATAATTAATAAGCAGTCGCGGACAATTGTCCAGGGATGGTCCCGACCTAAGCGAAGGCGTAAAAACCGTGCCGAAAGCTGAATGGCACCTGGGTGAGGTGTCTCAAACGGTGATTCTGGGATACCGGGCGACCCCTCAGAGTATCAGCCTTATCCTTGCACGCAGGGCTCTACAAGGATTAACGAACCCTTTCCCTAGCTGCACGTGGGAACAACAATGAAACCACCAGAAAACCAAAATGTTGTAGATGCGGTTCAAAACGATCGAACGCGCAGAACACCGGACAATGGGTCGGCAAACAATGCCGATCATCCTAGGGTTCGGGGTGCTAAAAATAATTTAGATGGAAACACGACGACGAACCGGCGAAACGCCCACATTGGGTGCACGGATCAACTCAAGGATGACGTGCTAGACTGCTACGATGCCAGCATTATCCCTGTTCGCGGAGGCTTTATGGCGCGTATGCACACTCTATGGTGTCAGAAACGCCCACTGCTTCAGCACGTTTCGCATCAGTTTTTGCGAAATCAAGCCGACTACCTCCGGAAGAATAGATATGTACGCAGAGCGCTTCCCCAACCGCTGCTTGATCAAGCTGCAGACGAAGATGAGGAAGTGACATTAAGACCAACCGTAGAAAACAAGCACCTTCCGAGAGATGATCGTAATTTCAGTACAAGGAGGAAAATTAACATGCAAGTTCCTCGTAAGCCCCAAGATCTGGCTGAGAGGATACCTCCCTTGGTGGAGAAATCTCGCAAGAGTCCGACCTCTGGACCATCAATTGCTCAGTTTATGATTCTGCGAGAGCTTTGGCTGGTTCAAATCGAAGGCTGAAACCAACGATGGATCAAAAAACCAAAAGACGCTTGCATCAACTGAACAAGAAGATTGGATGGGCAAGACAGATTGCCTCCCATGTTCAATGTGTGGTTGAATACATAACATCTGGTAGACCGTTCACGGAAAGGGTTCGAAACTTCGCCCAAGAACTAAGGATCTTAAATCACACACTAAACAAGTCAAAGCTGCTGACAATCAAGCAGCATATTGTTGAACAATACAGCTGTTATCCGACGCAAAGAGGGGAATGCAAAAGAGGGAGAGATGGATCAGGGATAATCAACAGATTCTCGCTGACCCATCGCGCCTCTTCAGCGATCTCCCTGTTTCTGTAAAAAATCCATCCAAGCCCAAGGAGGCAGAGACTTTTTGGAGAGAGTTGTACAAGATCCCGAAAACACTTGAGTTGAAAGAAGATGCTGACAATGTCATCCGCTTCAAGGAGTTTTGCGACAACCACATAAAATGTGAGGACGAATGTCCATCAATCACTGCCGAAGAGGTGGAAAAAGCACTTACAGGCACGAAAAACTCTTCCGCTGCTGGACCAGACTGTATCAAGAACTTCTGGTGGAAGAAGTTTACTTTTACACACCAACATTTGGCTCGCATATTCACCTCATATTTAAAGTCGAAGACGCCTATCCCGCAGTGGCTGGTGTTAGGACGCACTATACTCCTGCCGAAAAAAGGCAACTTGTCCAACCCAGAGAATTACAGGCCAATAACTTGTTTCAACACACTGTATAAGATCTTTACAGCTGTCCTAGACAACAGGATTGTTCCACGAATTGAGCCTATATGGCGAGAGATGTACGAACAACGTGGCTCGAAAAAAGGTGTAGCAGGCTGTCGAGAGTGTCAATTGTGCGAAATGAGAGGTGTCACATTTTCTGGCACTACGATTTTCGGACAGCAGTCTCCGTTGCGCACTCGAGGCCTGGCATTGTTCTCCAAGACTTCGAGAAACGAACTATATTCGTGATTGAATTCTAAGCTCCGTCCGAATACAACATCACTACAATGGAGAAAGAAAAAGAGGAGAGGTATCAAGACCTTAAAGGAGAGCTGCATCGACTGTACACAAAATATTCGGTGCAAGTAATTGTCCTTGTGGTAGGTGCTCTCGGAGATGCGAAAGTATCAATGGTTCGTAACCTTAAAGCCATACCCGCGTGCCAAAAATATGCCGAGGCACTTGCGAAATGGATGCAGAAAGCTGTCATCCTTGGGTCGCTTCGTGTCGTCAAGATACATGAGGGTTTCGCCGGCTTGTCGTTGTGATTTCGTCGTGCCCTGTGACCACCCATCTTACGGTTGTGAGTCGTGGCCATAGGTGTGATTCACCGCGGTTCTACTGGGTGCTTTTGACATTTTTTAGATGGCAGTTGCTCTTAGTGGGACCCTGCGGTGGTTGTTTAACTCTCTTCCTTTTAAATTACATATATATAGTTAAAAGTTATCGCCAACGGCGATACCACGCTGAAAACACCAGTTCCCGTAAGATCACTGAAGTTAAGCAGCGTTGGGCGCGGTTAGTACTTGAATGGGTGACCGTTCGGGAATACTGCGTGGTGTTGGCCCGTCGTGGGTGTGGTGGACCCTCACTGGTAGTATTTATCCACCTAGAAACACTACCCGAATCGGGTAGTGAGGCAATGAACTTACGAGTTCGAACTGCTAATAAATTTTTTTTTTTTTTAGTTAAAAGTTTGTCATAAGGACAACCGCAGGATTTCGCCCGGAGCGGGTGTTAATCTGAAAAATTGTACCCCCTCCCAGCGAAATCGCGGTAAAATTTCAGCTGTAATCACGTCTCACGACCGTGAGATAGGTGGTTACCACGAAGGAATAGCAAGGAGTAGTATCCCTGTAAGTGGGGAGTGGGACGAGCGACGTCCAAGAATTCGTTAATGCTTGCTACGAATGAAAACTCGTATGCTGCCCCGTGCATATGCGTACTGGCGCTTGACATGCCAAAGATGTCAACACGCGTTTGAAGTTTCGAACTTGTGCATTGAACGAACATAAACAAACGAACATAACCTACATGTGCATCGAGATGTCAAAAGGAAACATATTGAGTGGGTATAACATGTGACTGCGAAAACAGCTCTGCGCATGTGCACGGGGCAGCATACGAGTTTTCATTCGTAGCAAGCATTAACGAATTTTTGGACAATGAAGTCAATTCATAGAAGAATGTGTTATTTTGGTCATACGGTCCATTTAAAAATAATAGTGGATTCAGTTGTCAAGAATCAAGCTTTATTCGTCAATTTCATTAAAAACCAACGTACGTTTCAACCTTGTTGCAGGCCTTCTTCAAGGTAATATATAACCTGTATTGATATTTATCAAATTATTGAAGACATTCAAATTTTCGTCTATTTTCCAAGAGAGACAACATGTTTTTGGATGTTTTGGATTTCAACGGACAAACATTTGAGTCCATGTTTGTCCGTTGAAATCAAAATACATGTTTTGTTCTATTCAACAAAAATGTAGTAGAATTACTATATTGGAGCCTCGAAAATTTTAGGTTTCAATTTTTAAATATTTTAAAGGACACAATTTAAATACTTTTAATGATAAATTTTCATGTTAAAACAATACAAACAAAACAAAAAGACAAATAATTTTGGTTCACTCCAAAAACATGTTGTCTCTCTTGGAAAATAGACGAAAATTTGAATGTCTTCAATAATTTGATAAATATCAATACAGGTTATATATTACCTTGAAGAAGGCCTGCAACAAGGTTGAAACGTACGTTGGTTTTTAATGAAATTGACGAATAAAGCTTGATTCTTGACAACTGAATCCACTATTATTTTTAAATGGACCGTATGACCAAAATAACACATTCTTCTATGAATTGACTTCATTATTGATAACAACGGTCGAAGTAAATTTTACAGTGTGGATAATATTCCAATCACTGAACACAGAGAATTTTTGGACGTCACTTGTCCCACCTCTGCTCACCAAACACATAGTGTGATACCACTCCTTACTATTCCTTCGTGGTGGTTACAGTCTGCAACGAATTCAATACGATGATCCGGCAAAAGTCTCGTGCACCCTGAGGACACGGAGCAACCCAAGGTCGACCGCCTTCTGCATTTTCCCCGCAAGTGTCTCAGCATTTTGTTGACACACAAGGATGCTTTTCAGGCTATTAAAGAAAGAAACTTTGGCACATGCAAGAGCGCCGAAGGGTAAGACGATTAGCTTAACAGAATATTCCGGGTATAAGCATCGCAACTCCCTTATAAGATCTTTATACCTCTCTTTCTTTTCTTTCTCCTTGGCTGTGACGTTTTTGTCA
>CAKNXH010029735.1:0-11523 GCA_932178445.1 Andricus quercusramuli | reverse complement strand
TTATTCTGGTATTCATATGCTTCAACCTTATTGTCCCCACTAGCTTCGCGAGCTAGCTGTTTTCACTTGACCTGCAAGCTCAGGTTTTGCTTTGAACGACAAACGCTGTCTCTTATTTTTCTTCAGCATTTTCAGGAATTGTAACTCGACCACGTCAGCTGAGAAACAGCGTGAGCCAGCAGTTCTATACTCTATTCCCCGACAGAAGGTCCTACAGATGCGCATGGGGGTTGTGGTTTCTTGGTGGAGGAGTGTCCCTACCCTTTTCCCTATACGTAATTCTTTCATTTCGCTTCTCATTAGTCCCTTGATCCCAGTTGAGTATTCATTACTCTCCTTGAGTTTCTTCCTAAAAATTTTCGAAGAATTTTTACCAGATGTTAGCCATAAATTAAAAGGACCTCACCGCGTGCAGGTCTCGAGTTACAAAAATTAAAAAGTTAAAAATTAATAATTCTCCAATCGCCGAATTGAAGGTAATATATTCGAAATTTTCACATTATTCCGATTCCAACGACATGTAATTTGTCCGTGAAGGTTGAGAATTGGAGAAATAATCAATATTAAATGAAGTATTGAGCTAAAGTTTCTTCGATTAAACTTCTTCAAATGTTTAACTTTTCTAATCAAGTAATATAACATTGGAATCGTAAAAATTCGTAGATGCTGATTATATTATTCTCAAATTACTAATTTCAAAATTTAAAGATTGTCATTTCTTTGACCTGTCTGTGGGAGAAAGAACCCTGCTGCGGTAAAGTCACGGAAACAGATATCAGTGAACAAACAGAAAAGTAGTAGAAAACATAAAATCCACTGCCGACCAGTGTCGTAAATCAATCAAGAAAAGAGTTTTTCATGAAGTTGAAGGATTTCACTTCGGATTTGCTGAAACACCACAAGAAATCCCGCCTTCTTGAACAAATTAATCAATAGACTTCGCGAAGAGAACTAAAATTGGTCGTTCTTCAGGAATTTCTCTTGGGAAACAGTATAGGAAGGACAAAGCTGCAAGACACTGAACCGTGGACTAATTACATTTTCTCAACCACTTTCTTGAATTAATATGTAGAAAATACTGAGCGAAAAAAATCAGAATAGTCCTTCGCTGTACTCACGTTTAGCATTTTTCAAAACAAATGTCTGTATTATTCGATCCGGCATTCTGAATTTGTAACTCTAGACATCAAACTTGAAATCAGAGACACTAAAAACCTTCTTTATACAAAGTCTCAGAAAATTATGTAAAAATTTAACAATTTTGGCCGCCATATGTATGTAAAAATTCAACACCGCCACGTTCGAACGATTATTTTGTATTTTGTATCTGTTTCAAATCCACAAAGCCTCCCTCATACCATCTTTGAGACAAACGTGTGCAGATAAAGTATTTTTGCCGTTATATTGGATCCACTATTAGAATTTGTAACTTTTGACATCAAATTCTAAATCAGCGACTTCAAGTTCTCCCCTGATATCAAGTACCAATGGATTTTGGCCCACTGCGCGGCCACGCCAGCAGTGCTCGAGTCGGATTTTCTGGCTTTATAAAAATACGCCTCAGTGGATGCAGTATTCTTTGAAATATTACTTTGGAGTGACTTTTAAATTCACGTAGAATAAGCGCCTTTGCGAAATGTAGGACATGCACATGTTCTCAAATGACATCAATTTCTATAAGTACTAGACTATTCATATGCGTGGGCAAACTTTTCTCCCAATTTTTATCATTTACCTAATTTTCGAATAACTAGAATTACTAGAATTTACGATTATTGTTACTAATAGTGAAGGTCGAGACATCATTGGAAGATTTCCAGTGCATTTATGTAATTGGATACTGTGAAAAAAATAATTTTTCTACAATGACATTTGCGGGTACTTTCAAGGCCACTTTTGTAAATAAGAGCATCAAAATACGTCGCTAAATAATTAAAACATTAATACCTATATAATTTGAAAAATTAGATTTCGATCTGATTCTCCGTTCACAATGTGAAAATCATTGAACATATATTTGCACTGGAGTGTTTAAATGAATTTCAATAGAAAAATAACAGCATGTCAACAATATTTTCTATAACCTTTAAAATTATATTTCGATTCGATACACACATAAAATGAAAATCTTAAAGAAATAATTTGCATTGAAACATTTAAATAATTTAGAAAGCCAAGAGCATAAGAAAATAAGTCGCTGTATAATTCAAACCTGTCCACATATATATACAGTGCATTCAAAAAGTTCGGGGCTGATTTTTTCCTAGGCATGCTTATGGCTATACGGGTGAGTCTTTGCATAGAATGATAACTCTGGTTCATTCTGAGTCTAACGCACTTTGATTCATCGATATCACTTCAGTCGCTTGTGTGGAATGTACGTTTGGAATTATAGTCCAAGTCCGATAACTTTCCAACCTCGGGGCTGTAGGGGTGGAAAATTCCAGGAATTGCGGACTTATCGGATGACCCCTCTAGAAGCACGATATTATGTGCGAATCATGAGCAAAATAGCACGAATAGTGGGAGAACCCCAATTAGTGTGCGTACTGTACGTGTGGTAACGTTTTGAGGGGAGTATACTAGAGTGGTCCAAAAAAGGCGACTGTTTAAATGTTCATGGGCGCGTGCAAATTCGTATAGCCCAGGAAAAATCAGAATATGCCTATTTTTTTATTTCGTTGTAGAGTCATTTTTCAGCTTGCTAAAATGTTTAAAAAAATTTTGTTAATGTAATGTAAAAGTGATGAAACTGTGAGTCCACTCGAAGGATTCACCTGCTTGGCAACTGGAGGCTTCTTCTCACTCCGTTTCAGTGTGGTAAGAGTCCTTAATGTGCTTGTCTACCTAGAGGCCTACGCCTTAAAAGTTTATTACTGAAAACTTCAAGTGCCATTGTCAGCAGCTTAGTCCGACTACATGACCCAACCCCTGAACACCCTACCTCTGAAAAACTGCTGTTGGTCGAAGAGAAGCAGCAATATTAATTTGTATAAGTGTGTCTCCTTCGCACCTATAGTCGAAAAAGATATTACAAAAGTAGAAAATATAATGCTTTGTAAAGTTAATTTGGAATAATAATTGTTATGATCAAAAATTCTGCACTTATTTTATCACTTTTAATGTTTAATCAATTTCTATTTGTTTAAACAATTTTAATTTCCTTAAACAGTTTTTTTCTCGAGAACTTCGAAAAAATAAAATACATATAATTATTTTTCTGACTGTATAGTGTGTAGAAAGAATATATTATCCATTCTTTAATTGTTCAAACAAATATGTTTTGTTTAAACAATTATTTTTCCAAAAATATTTTTTAAATCATATTTTCTGAATTAAACATAATGTTGAAATATTTCGAGGAGTAGTATGTCAGATTGATATTCATAAGACTTTAAAATACTATAATAAGACATAATCTAAATCCATTTCAAATGCAGTCTAATTATAAAGAAATATGAAGAAAGCAATGATAAATACACTTTTATAATTCAAATTTTATTATGACTTTGACGATTTATTTGATAATGAGCCAATGAAGATGTAAACCATCCATACTCAACTTGAAAAAAAAACAATAACATAAAGTTTTTAGCTGAATTTATTACTCTCGAAATCATTCAATATTATGTTTAATTCAAAAAATGCGATTTAAAAAATATTTTTGGTAAAGTAATTGTTTAAACAAATTGTATTTGTTTTAACAATTGAAAAATGATTAATATATTCTTCCTATACACTATACAGTCCGAAAAATAATTATATGTATTTTATTTAATTTAATGTTTTCAAAGTTATCGGAAAAAACTGCTTAAGCAAATCAAAATTGTTTAAACAAATAGAAATTTATTAAACATTGAAAGGAATGTATCAAAATTATATAATTATTTAACAAAAAGTAGCATAGGATACCAATTTGAGAAAAAACTGGACATCTCTGTGTCAATTTTTAGATTAATTTCAGAAGTTATGAGTTATTTATGACTTTATGGCGTGTTCGTGCCTTTACCCGGTTTGCCGAGTTCTGCCAGTCTGTTTAGGGACAATTCGTATTTCGAATTTCCAATAGAATAGGTTCGACTTAGCCGTTTATGACAGTCGCAATACACGCTTCACCTGTATAGCCTACGGGTGAACCTATAGTTAAATTATCAGCTTTTACCCATTTTTCAAACCCCTTTGTTTAATATAAAGCTTTGACCATTTCAGTTGTTCTTTTTCAAATTTGTTCTGAGGGGTTTAAAGTATACTCTGTAAAAATTTCACTTCAGACTAACTTCACCAAAGCGTGCAAAGCGTTCACCAAATTCTGCAAATATTGAAATTTTGGTAGATTTCTCCTCGTTGTAGAATTGTTACATAATATTTCTGAAATATGAAAACTCGACAAAATGCATCTTGAAATCTCGGAGAACAAATAACTCCAACATTGAATAAATTGGTTCATAACTTCTTATGAAAAATTGAACTTGAAAAAAAAGTTGTATTTTTACATGTTAAACTCCATAAGAGGAACAATTGCTTTTAGCAGGCTGAAAAATGACTTTACAAAGAAACAAAAAAATAGGCATATTCTGATTTTTCTTAGGCTATACGAATTTCCACGCGCCCATAAACATTTAAACAGTCGCTTTTTTTGGACCACTCTAGAGTATACACTTATCGGGTGGCAAGTTATCAGATTTGGACTGTATTACGATTTTTGGGTTCGTCACGCGCTCACACTTTTCTTTGGCCGAGAACATCATGTACTATGGTGTTGTAACGTGTATACGTTTTCCATCGTCCTCACGTGTAAGTGAAACTCACGTTATGAATTTAGGTATAGTTTTCATTTCTATAGTATAGCATAGTATCTCTAGCTGAACCATCTGGCGCGGCGAACACCACACAAAGCAAGCGGTAGTGGGAGCCCTCTCCATCGAGCAGAGTGGGGACTTCCAACCAATAGCGGCATAGCATGCTCAACTCTTCATCTCTGCACAACTAAAGGAATATGTGATAGTTTTGGTGATTTTGTGTTTTTTTTTCAAGCATGGATGTATTTATTTATCAGGTGCGCAAATAAGTTCTCGCTGTTTGTCAATAGATGACTCCAGCAGTAAGTGTGGGTCCGATTTTGACACATTCAAAATACCATGAACCTAGCTTAGACACATGGTAAACAAACCGTTGTGACACATTAGTGACCTTTGTTTTGGCGTCATACTTTTGGTTGTGTGAAAATGTCTGATTTTGTGTCAAATAATCGTCATTTGCGGGAAGTGTTAATTTTCTTCTTTCATTCGAAGAAAACGGCGGCTGAAGCGCATCAAGAGCTCTAAAAAGTTTACGAAAATGCTGCTCTAAGTGAAACAACGCAAACAAGATGTTTGATGTTTTATTTTTATTATTTTATTTTTTTATTTTTTTTAATTTTACTTTTTTCAAAGATTTTTCTTCTTGCCAAACGCAAGAAGAGCTTGCTTCAGCATTAGGAGTTACCCGCCAAGCCATTTCCAAGCGATTCCATGCGTTGGGAATGATTCAAAAACAAGGAACTGGGGTTCCTTAGGATTTGAAGCCAAAGGACGTTGAGCTTCGTTTTTTCGCCTGTGAACAACTGCTTCAGCGGCAAAAAAGGAAGGGTTTTCTTCATCGCTTCGTGACAGGTGATGAAAAATGGATTCATTACAGCGACTCAAAGAGAAAAAAGTCATGGGGACTGCTCGGCCATGCTTCTACGTCATCTGCTCGGCCGAATATTCACGATGCGAAGGTTATGCTGCATATTTGGTGGGACCAGGTCGGTGTTATTTATTATAGCTGTTGAAACCGAACGAAATCATCACTTGGGACCGGTATGGACTTAAATTGATGCGATTGAGTCGCGTACTGCGTGAAAAACGGCTACAATATGAGCAGGGGCACGGAAAAGTGATTCTACAGCTTGACATCGCTCGGCCTCACGTTGCCAAACCCGGTGAAACCTACTCGGATACGCTCAAATGGGAAGTTCTACCTCACCCGCTGTATTCTCCAGATATTGCGTCGTCCGATTATTATTTTTTTGGTCGATGGCACATGGTCTGGGTGATCAGCAGTTCCGCTCATATGAAGACATCCAAAAGTGGCTTAATTCGTGGATAGCCTCGAAAGATTAACACTTTTACCGTAACTTTGAATGATTCATTTGTAACCATTTTTTCGCACCAAAGTTGCATTTTCTTCACAAAAAAAAAAAAAAAAAAAAAAAAAAAACAGCGAGAACTTATTTGCGCATCTAATAATTATTTCAATGTTATAATAGAGCACAAAAGTAGGTAGGTTTGTAACAATTGAATCAAAAGCTTTCTTTGTGATTGGTTCGCCTGTCTCCTGGCTCGCCCAAGATTCCTTCGTTATATATTTCAAAGCTATCTGAATTCATACATATCTTTCTTTCTGTAATGTTGGTTCGCCCGCATTATGGCTCGTAGGAGAGTATGGATGAAGATAACACTTGTCATCTCTCATGTTCTTTATGCCCGTTTATAGTTTGGTGTCTAGTAATTGAATCTAAAGCTTGCCTTGAGATTAGTTCGCTCCTCTCCTGGCTCGCCCAAGATTCCTTTTTTATACATGACAAAGCTATTGGAATTCACATATTCTTTTTTTTGGAATATTAGTTCGCTTGTATTGTGGCTCTTGAGAATGTGTGAATGAAAATACCACAAACGTGCAATGCTTGAATTTTAACCTTTTTATAAAAAAAGCCAAGGTGCTGAAAAAAATGTACTGTGTTTTGGAAATATCTCTCACACTTCAATGGAATCACGTTCGAAGCAACGATTTTTTTTCGCTCTGACAATGATCGTTAGACTGAGCCTTGCCGAATAAATCAAAAAAATTTCTTTTGTTTTCTCAAACAGATGTTTCCGAGGTTAGGATTTCCTTTCTTTTCTCCTTAGAACAAAACTGGATACAACCACTAACCCAGAATTCAGAGAAAAACGAGTTTCAAGACGAAATTTATTTAATTTTCAACAACGTACGCTGCACACAAGCGAATAAAGAGATTCCGATGAATCAAAATGCGTTAGGCTCAGGATGAACCAGAGTAATTATTCCATGCAGAGGCTAGACCATATTGCCTCAATCAAGTTCAGAAAAATGTCAGTCGAAACTGAACAACCTGAGTGGGACGATGGTCGTGGGGGTTAAAACGTAGGCTTTGGACTCACTCCGTCTGGTTTATCTCCGGAAAGTCGTAGGATCAGTACCTCTAGATAAAAATGTTCTCTGAGTACTTAAAGCTGTGGCTCTTGGTAGTTCCGAACCCACTTCAAACTGTAGGTCCCCCTCCCACCACCAAGAATGTGTGTGGGGGGTGTGTAAGGCAATAGGGAAGAGATAAATTCGGAGATGAAGCAGAAGATCCTGACCGTGTTGAGGGTAAACAATTTTACCATCCACCCGGTCGTGAAATTGTGTTTATCTCTCGCTGTTTAATATCAACAAAATTCATATTTCGAATCGTTGGTCTCAGTCGCTGGCATTGGAACTAGCATTTGTAAGAAACATGGATCCCTATAAATGGGCTCTCTAGAATAAATGTTGGATCCCTCTAGGGCTCTCCAGGATAAATTTTTGGATCCCTATAAACAGGCTCTCCAGCAAAAATGTTTGATCCCTATAAACAGTCTCTCCAGGATGAATGTTTGAACCTTATGAACGAGCTCTCCAGGACACAGTAAAAAAAAGGATCAATTTTGTTGCAGAGCATTTTGCTCCAACGATCATTTGACTCTCGAGATCATAATGATCTGTCCATTCGGATCACCTTGATCATCTTTTTCGGATCATTTGTCAGACTAAACAAAATGGCAGCCTATTTTTGGCGCTGATGTCATAGCGACATAACCTAAAAATTTTATCTTACCGCACGCAAGTGACAACTACACTTAACAGGTAACATTTTCTCATATCAGATTCCATTAATTTTTTCAACTTTTCAAGTACACTGCACGATCAGAAACCATAAAAAGCATGCATATGAGTTCAAGTACTCTAAGAACGTCAGCCATCTTGGTTTGACTTGATACATGATCTCGCATCAGGTCATTATGATCTCAAAAGTCGGTCATTCATTCTGGTCGATCAAAATGCTCTTGATTTCGGTATCATTTTTGTTGCATATCAAAATGATATTGATTTCGGTATTATTTTGAACATTTTTTTTACTGTGGATGAATGCTGGATCCCTATAAGGCTATCCAGTGCCATTGCCGGATCCCTATAGACGGGTTCTCTAGTGTGTATAATCGCAAATTATGACGAATGCACAAGCAGAATATAGAGTTCCGAAACAACGACTGCCGAAAACGAATCAATCTACTCAGAGTCGATTGTTATCTTTACTTTTCAGGTCTGGAAACCAAATAGAAAAGATTTCAGGAAATAAAAAAGCTTGCTCAATAAGGTTCTTCTTTATTAGAATTAAACAAAAGGTTACGGCAATGGGATACATGACAAAGCAGATAATTGTCATCTCTATTGAAAACACGACAAACACATTATTGTGAAATACGTAAATATGCTACATTATCTCCACCAACAATTCATATTGCTTCGAAATGCGAAAATTATAACCAGTTAAAACGCCCCCCGCCCACCCTCTATGAATGGCCACATCATTTTAATATGCTTAAACGAAAGAATGCTTAGAAATAAGATGGCTAATAAATAATAGAAAATCGGATTCATTAGGACAGCTGGGGCTAATGAAATATCAATAATCTCAAATGATGACAATGACATGATCAATTTTTAATATTCGAAAAGTAAAAACAGACGAAAATCTACTTTTTTTATCACCTCAATTATAGACTCAGTGAGCCGTTACGGCTTGCCCGTAGAAATCGACCTTTCTATATGCACACCTAAAGTCTTAAAAAATATCAAGTTTAATTTCAAATACTTGTAAAATAGAAAACGTCAAAAATGTTTTTTCATGTCCCAGGTTATCAAAAAAATAATAAAAAACCATCCTCACTATATGGATATGTATGGTCTTGAAAATGACAAGTTTGATTTTTGATATTTCAAAATTAAAGAACGTCAAAAAACTCCTTCTTTTATACTGCACTGGTTCCCATCCGTCCCAAACTGTTTTACCCGGCCTATAATCCCGTGCCAATCTCAAATATCAAACACGCAATTTCAAAAATGTTCACAATGATTATGATTTTGCCAAAAAATTATCTTTTTCATAATATTAGTGTGTGAATAGAGTCTCAAATTTTTGGGCTCCTTGAAAATGTAAATTCGAATTCATAGATAGCCGTTTGATTTTTCAGATGTAGGGTATTTTTGAAACACAAACTTGACAGCGATAGAATGTACTTGTTTCAGACAGCTACAAAGTTACAGTTCTGTGCTTTATTTTGGCTACAACTGCCATGTGAAAATTTTGTCTGTAAAATTAAAATTTCTACTCGAGCAGTTAAAGAAATTAATTTATAACCACAGAAAAAGAATTTCCAACAAAGTAGTTTAATTTTTGACCATCAACAAAACTGAAATATCAACCAAAAAGTTAAAATTTTCTCCAAGAAGATTAATATTCTATCACAGAGGACGATTTTTCAACAAAATATTTAAATTTTTAACCATAAGAAGGAATCTTCAACTGTAATGATGAATCTTCAATTGAAAAAAATGGATTTTGAACGATATAGTTGAGTTTTGTACTAAAAGATGAATTTGCAACCTCGCTACAAAATAAATACAACTTTTTTGTGGACCACTCTCATCCCCAATAAGTGCAATATCGTGAGGATTATATTCAATGTTCCAAATAAATAAAAAGTCGTATTTACATCCTAATAAAAAATCATCCTGCTATTTTCGGAGTATTTCCTCGTGCAAATTTCCGAAAATAACAACTTATCGAGATTATGTGCGGTTCAGAATACTGCACACTATAACAATAATGAAAATAATCCTTCAAACAAAAATAATAATAGTTTTTATCTTTACATACCACTATTGCTATTTTAATATTCGGCTAGCAAGTGCCCCGAACGTGACTCCAGTCTTTGTCTTGAGAAATCGCAGCGTTGCTCAAAGCAAAAGTGCAAATTTCTCTCCACTATTCAACTTTTGACTGTTTTGTGAGGTCAGACGCAGAGAGCCATGATAAACTCGTTGCGCATGCACGAGCTTGTAACTTTGCTTGTAACCTTTTGGCGATATTACTTGTACTTACAAGTAAAGCGATTCTTATGAATAAGACTCCTGCTAGGGAGGTTGCAGAATGGCAGAGTGGGTGAGGGCCACTTTGTCCATTACAAAGTAGGACGTAATTAACTGAGCGACAGGTGAGCCTGACACCCGATAGGTATATTCTCAGACTCCGAGTTATGCCTCGAGAATAAACATGAATGTGTCACAATAGGCTCTATAGCTCGAGCGCTAAGGGGGAACTCACGGGTCCCCCTGCCAACATTACAATCATCCAACCAACCAATTCATACTGGTCATTTTTATCATTTTAGATGTCTCGTTTTAGAAAGAAAAACTTTAGAAAGTATATTACAGAAAAAATGACGGTGTTGTAATCAATATTTCATTACGATCTATTGTGCGTGCGTCTACTTCATAAATTTTCATAAATTTGAGAAATTTATGAAAAATTTAGAAATGTATGAAAATTCAAGTAATTTTGGAAAATTGAGAATTTTATCAGAATGTTTTGATTTTACGTAGTGTATACCGATCCGGCATATTATTCCGGATTTTAATTTTCTCTTCCGGCAAATCACCCCTGTGACTGGTTGCAGAAATAATCTTGGTTTGAACCCCTAACCCTTTTCAACGTCTCGTGGGGGCGGGAAGGCACGCCTGTGACTGGTCACAAAAGTTACCGATCTATTACCATAATTTTAAAAAATGTGTCAAAAGATTGATGAATTACCGTAATTTCTAAAATTTATGGAATTTTTTGAAAAATTTATTATATTTGTTGAAATTTATGAAATTGTTTGATATTTATTAGGTTTGTGAAAATTTATGAAATTTTTGGAAATTTATGAGAGTTTTGGAAATTTGTGATAATTTACGGAAAATTATTACGTTATTAAAAATCTGCCGGAAGAGAAAATTAAGATCCGGCAAGGAATACAGATATGTACAGATGACACATAACCTCCACCTATCACCAATATCTCCCTTTAGTTTTATATTGTCCGACATATTTCTGCAAATATAAATTTTTTAACTCGTTGCAATTAATCCAGAATTGTTTGGAAATAATAATAAATCGTCTTGAATTCATAATAAATTCCTTGGAATTCAATTTAGTACACGATAAAATATGCCGGAAGAGAAAATTAAAATCTGGCATATTTTGCCGGAACAGAATACTCGAGCTTAAATTTATGAAAATGTTATGAAAGAAAGTTTTAGATGCACCGACGAAAGGAAACAGAGTGTGAAGGTAATTTTTTGGAATATTTGTTGGTTTATGCGTGGGGCTTCGACGAAATATTTCCGGGCATATGT
>CAKNXH010029728.1:0-13296 GCA_932178445.1 Andricus quercusramuli | reverse complement strand
TTAAAAAACAGTTTTAAGCGGCCACACTCATAAGATCAGCGTAATTAGTAACAATAGAATTTCTTCAGGGACTATATTGGTAATTTCCAAGATTCAATAAGATATCTTTATGAAAAATTGAGTCACTTACGATATGCCTCCGTTTCATTTATCCAATTCGGTTCCGGAATATTTCTACATTCTGAAGTACACAATTTCGAATGAAAAAGTATAGTTAAACTGAGAAAGATGATGAATATGATTATATAATTCATTTCTAAGTTCTTGCTGGTTATTGGCAAAAATTTCAATTCCAACCCATATTTATTCTCCGCGGCAAGTAATTGGCACCTTTCACTTGAAGATAAAGATTGACGAATGTTATCACAAAGCAATAATTCATAGCGTGCGTTCGATATCATATTAGAAGGTCTTGAAGTAATTTTATCTTTCACATGATATATTGATTCAATAGAATTTCCAGTTTTCAAACATTGTCAGAAAAATTAGCATTTTGAACAGCAGGTTTGCTGGAGAATTTCGGTTTCAAAATTCCATAACTTTTACAGGTTTTTCAGCTCTACTTTTGAAAGAATCCAGTCAATTGCTGTTCAATTTCAACCAGAGTTTGGTAGTAACCTGTTACAAACAAATTTATATCATATCAAAAGGTCTTGAAGTATAATTTTCTTTTGATAAAGTTTGAAAACTGACATTTCCATCGGATCAATATATCATGTAAAATAAACATTAATTGGGGTGGACCTGCCTCCAAACTCGACTGTTGAAAAATTGGCTTAATTCGGGAAGTGGTTTTCTGCAGTTTTCCTTTCCCCTGGTCAGATGTGCAGGCAAACGTGAGTACTTTTAGTGAAGTCGGATGCAGCCACGGTTTATCGCTAGTTGTGATTAAATGCATACCGTGATTTCAAGCCCACCTTTTCACAGGCCCATATCTAGTGAAGTGGAGTCGTCTGGTGGTATATATATATATATACACACACTCATTCTAAAGGACTAAAATGACACTTTAACAGTAAGGTGTCTGTTTATCGGGGTTTTGAAATAAAAAGGCATAGAACAGCAGCATTACAAGACATAGCAAGAATAATATCCAGGAGACTCGGGTTTGAATCCCGGTATCGGAACCATTAGCGCAGGGATGTGGCGACCCCATTGCCCGACAGCTCCGGCTCTTGCAGTCAGCCACGTTGCATTGGGCTCACTCCCTGATGCAACGAATTATTCGGTTACGTCACCAGCTTCGCGCAGTGCCACCCAAAATAGTCCTCTCTCGGATTGGGGGCCATGGTTCAGTTGGGAGTGGCAACGAGACCGAACCGAGGCGAGGACCAGGCAGTGCCCCCGGACAAACACGAGAACACCGATTTAAATGGTCGCACCAACTCAGGAGGGACATCCTTATTTGTTGGCAAAGAACCTGTCAATAATTTATTTGATGTTGTTATTCTTGTTTTGAGTGACCTTCAGGTTTCATTGGTAATCAAATGATTTTCGCCCATTGCTCATTCTTCTTGAAGGTTTCTCTCTGTTTTTCAGTTTCAGTCGCTTTCCTTTTCATTGGAGTGGCGACTCAGGTAGTAGCGTGAAACTCCTTTGGTTGAGGAGGTTAAAAGATTCTTCCTGCCGATTCAGTTTCAGTTAAAGTGTAGGCTAGTGTAACCATTTTCGGTTGTTGCAACGATTTTAATCAAGTGTTTCTTCTAGACCCATCAGGTGGCTGTGTCCATAAATTTCAGAATACATGATAATGAGGATGGTTATCAACTGATTCATCTCCTATACATGGACGATCTGAAGCTATACGCTAGTTCAGATCAAAAACTGCAGCAATTGTTCAATGTCACAAAGCAGTTTTCCAATGATATTCACATAGATTTCGAACTAGATACATGTAGAACGGTGCTTTTAACCAGAGGAGAATCAGGGATCCCAGAGCTAGAGAACAAGTTCGAGAATGACATCGAGGCAATGGCTGAGGGCAACTCTAATAAATACCAGAGTAAATTGGAATCTAAAGGTATTCAGCATACGATAGTTAAGAAAAGCCGACGCTGAGAAGTTAAACAGAACCATTCGCGTAAAAATGACGAAGCACCAGATGCAATACACTAATTCGGCGATTGGAAGCGTTGCTCTACCGCGACACAGAGATGGTAGGGGAGTTGGATATGTCACAAAACAGTGCAAGTCGCAAGTTATACAGTTGCGAGCCTATTTTGATAACAAACGAAATGTTGTGCTTCACAACACCATCTATAATGCGGGTCTTGATGGCACGTCCTTGAATTTGTCCTCAGACAAGGCCTTGCATAATGGGGCAGCAATCATAGAGGAATTAGAAACGCAATTGAGGCAAGAAGAAATCCACAGCAAGCAACCCAAAACGTTGAATCAATATGAAGTGGATAGCGAGGCATCCAATATTTTGCTGTAAACAGCCGCCCTGTTTCTGAAATGGAAGGATTCGTCATTGCGATTCAGGACAGGGTTGCCAGCACCAGAAATTACCGCAAAGACGTGTCCCTGTATGATGTGTATGACCAGTGCCGATTGTGTGGAGAAACCAACGAATCCATCGAGCACATTATTGATGGTTGTTGCGTAATGGCTCAGAGAGAATATACGCACAGACATAATGATGTGGCAGGCATTATAAACCAACAGCTTACCCTAAACCTAGGACTCTTAACAGAATGGATGCCTTTCTTTAGATACATTCCAGTGCTTGTTTCAGGAAACAAAGATTACATCTTATATTGAGATGTCACTATCCAGATGGATCATTATATCATCCTAGTTAAAAGTCTGAAAAGGATTTTGGGCCCAGATTATTCGAAGTCAAGTCAATAATATTTCTTACTTCATTTAACAATTAGTTGTGCGTGAAAGTTGGAATCTCAACGAGATACATATTTTTTTATTCTAAACTTTTTTTTAAATTAATATTTTTCGAAAAAAATGACAAAAATAAATTGCACTTAGAAAAATGTTTAAATCAAATAAATTCTTCCTTTGATACAGGGTCAAACAAATATTTTGTTAATGTTATTTGATATTGTCATAATATCATCATCATAATATTTTCATCTCGAAAACATCGTGTGATCACTAACAGTGTCACCTTTCGGAGAGGTGTGTTTCAGGGCGACACCATGAGCCCTCTTCTCTTTTGCCTCACAATATTGCCACTGTCTCTCGCACTCCGCCATTCCGAAGGCATTCCTGAAGACTCTGAGCTCATCGACAGAAGCGCTATACGACACCTTAGAGCTGGAGAGACCTATACATACCTGGACGTGCCACAGAGCCACATTCAGGACGTGACATCTATAAAGGATACTCTCCGAAGCAGATACAAACGTCTCATCTGGCAGGTTTAGTCTTCCGAACTGTCGGCTAAAAACAAAGTATCTGTAACGAACATGCTCGCCGTCCCGGTAGTACTCTATTCATTTGGAGTGGTTCCATGGACGAAGGACGAGCTCAGATCCCTTGATATCGGGACGCGTAAGGTTTTGCACATGAAAAAAAGCATGCACCTTAAGTCTTCTGTTCCGCGACTTTACATCTCACGCCGCCTCACAGTGAGTTTTTTTACACTTTTTTTTTCAAAATTCTGCTGACTGCTCAATTTCTGACCGACTTTAATACATTTTTTTTAAATACTCGTAACCAATTATAATTTCATGTAGGACTGCTACTTTTTTTAGTTTTCTGCAACAAACTAATCTAAAAAAATATGAACTTGCCATGGCAGCTAAACCACGAAATTTCGAAACTTTTAAAACCATGAAATCGATAATATCCTTACACACAAACCTCAAACTCACAAACCTCAAACCCATGAACCTCAAACCCACGAACCTCAAACCCCCAAACCCGTAAACCCACAAACCTCATACCCACAAACCTCAAACGCAGAAACCTCAAATCCACAAACATAAATCCCTCAAGCCCATATACCTACAATCCTCAAACTCACAAATCCATAAACCTAAAATCCCAAACCCACAAACCTCAAACACATAAACCCCAAACCCACAAACCTCAAATACATGAACCTAAAACCAAAACTCCACAAGCCCACAAACAGAAAACCCACAAACCACCAACCCACAAAACCCACAATCTTCAAACCCACGAACCTCAAACGCACAAACCTCGAACCTTGAACCCACAAAAAATATACATCAAACCCACAAACCTCAAACCTTCAAACGTGGTTTTAGGTTTATGCGTTTGAGTTTTGTGGGTTTGGGGTTTAAGGTTTATGAATTTGAGTTTGAGGTTTGTAGGTTTATGGGCTTGGGGGTGTAAGGTTCCCGGAATTGATGTTTGTGCTTTTGAGGTTTTTGGGTTTGAGGTTTGTGGTTTTAGGTTTAAGTGTTTGATGTTTGTGGGTTTGGGATTTTAGGTTTATGGATTTGTGAGTTTGAGGATTGTAGGTTTATGGGCTTGGGGGATTTATATTTGTGGATTTGAGGTTTGTGCGTTTGAGGTTTGTGGGTTTGAAGCTTGTGGCTCTTTTGGGTTAGAGGTTTGTGGGTTTGCTGTTTGTGGTCTTGTGGACTTTTGGTTTTAGGTTCATGTGTTGGAGGTTTGTGGGTTTGAGGTTTTAGGTTTATGTGTTTGAGGTTTGTGGGTTTGGGATTTTAGGTTTATGGACTTGTGAGTTTCAGGATAAAGGACCTATTTATTACAAATACCTGGTTTCGACCTAAAATGATCCATACTTACACCTGATGTAAAGGAAATAACAGCAGTATAATTGACTTCGTTATTGCAGATGAAAGGCTAAGAGAACTAGTTACAGATACAAGAGTCATAAGGGGGGCCGAATGCAATACTGGTCATTACCTTTTAGTCTCCAAGATGAACTTAGGGCGGGGATGGAGAAGAAAGAGAACCAAACAAACGAAAAAAACGCGAATCAAGGTCGAAAATTTACAGAAACCGGAAGTGCAAATAGATTTTCAGAATAAGATAAACGAACGCATAGATAAGGCAATTTGGGAGTCGCTTGAAAGGAATAAAGATATAGAGGGCGCGTGGGCTTTATTGCGGGATACCCTTCTTAAAACTGCGATTGAAGTGTGTGGTATGGCAAGGGTAGGAAGAAAGTCTGGCGATGCGCGGTGGAACGATGAAATTGCGGCAGCCCAAAAAGAAAAGAAAAAAGCGCACAATAAAACGCTGAACATGACAGGTCTTAGCGATGAGGAGAGAAATAGACTCAAAAATGATAACGGATACAAAAAGAGGAAAATTAAACGTTTAGTCAAAGAGAGTAAAGAGAAAACCAGAACAGAAGAAAACAAAATAAAAAACTGCTTAAAAGAATTATGAAACTATTATGTAAAGAGATGAAGGAAAGTAAAAGTACAGAATTTGTTAGCATGAGAAACAGCAAAGGTGAAATGCTATATGATATAGACGGGATAGTAGACGCTTTAAAAGACTCTTTTACAGAACTATTAGAAGGTGAAGGTATAGGGCAACAAAACTACGACATTCAACATAATGCATTAGAAAAACCCAATTGAAAAAGTCTGTGTCACTGAGGTCAGAGATATAATGAAGAACTTGAAAAACGGTAAGGCTACTGGTATAGACAGTATTAGCACTGAAATGCTTAAATACGGTGGCGAGTACATACCTCACAGGTTGTGCGAATTGATAAATTCATGTTTCGAGACAGGAGAAGTCCCAGACGATTGGAGAAAGGCGATTATTGTACTACAAAGTACCGTATGTAAAATATACTCAAAAATACTTATTCGTGGGGTAATGGAAATTACAGAATAGAAGATATGGGAAGTCCAAAGTAGATTTATGCCAGGAAGATCATGTACAGATCAGAAATGTAGCCTAAGACAGATCACAGAAAAAAGCTTGAGAGTAGGAAAGAAAATTTTCTGTGCATTTATTGACCTAGAAAAAGCATTTGACAAGGTAAATAGAAGTAAACTTTGGGAAGTCCTTAAAGAGCACGGAGTAAATGGAGGGCTCCTACAAGCAATAAAAACAATATATACAGGTAGTAATGCGAGTGTAAGGGTAAATGGGAAACTGAGTGAATGATTCGATATTATGCAAGGCGTGAAACAAGGATGCGTTATGTCCTCGTGGCTATTTATCATATTCATGGATAAGTGCCTAAGAACTGCCCTCTTCGACGAAGAAGGTGTAGATCTCGAAACCGTCAAGGTACGTGGGTTGGCTTTCGCAGATGACGAGATTGTTATGGCATAATCAGTCGAAGACTTGCAAAGAATGTTGAATAAACTTAATACAAGCATGAAAAATATGGGCCTCAAAATTAATGTGTATAAAACGAAAATCATGGTGTTTGAGGGTAAAAGTGAGAAAACAATATGCAACATTGTCCTAAGTGATGAGAGATTAGAACAAGTTGACAAGTACGTATATCTAGGTAGTATATTCACGAACGACGGACATCTTCGGACATCTCAAAAGAATGAAAGATGAATGACTGACCAAGCAAGTGTATAAAGGTAAAGTGAATGGCAGAATGCCCAGAGGTATACCGCCGAAAGAATGGTTAGAATCTGTGAATGAGACACTGATTCGAAGAGACATAAGAAGCCACAGAAGCACGAGAGCTTTCATGAAAAAACGCATGGACGTGAAGGAAGCTAGAGTAGTATGCCAGGACAGAAAAGTTTGGCGATAAATAGTTTGTAAACAGAGTAACAGTGGAGTGAATGATGCCTGAATCAAAACAAAATTCTTATTTCGAATGATGCAAAAAAACAATTTGGGTATACAGGATGTATCATAAATGAATAGATACTTAGATGTACATCTATGTGATGTCTTTTTTCAGTTATTAGGTAGATCATTGTATAGTTTTCCAACGAAAATGTAAAATTGCTTTGACGAGCCTGAAAAGCTCACCCTGAAAGAGTTGGCAAAGGAGTAGTGCGAGGACAGAGATGTCTTACTAGATGGAGATTCTGCAAAAATTTTGATACGTATGAAAACGTTATTATTAATGAAGTTTGAGAACGCTCTTATCAGGGTTTTGACACTGAATGTCGATTTTAACATTCGCGAAGCTATTTGCTGAGTGGTTTGTTTGTTAACTAGAAATTCGACCAATTTTTAGAAGGAAAATCTAACTAATCACTTGAAATATCTCAAATTTCATATAATTTGATGACTACAGGTCAGGAAATTCGAGAAAGTCAGGGATTGTCAAGGAAAACCTGACAGAGACAGGGAATTTTCGATAAATTGGATCCCAAGTTAATTTTATTACTTTATTGAAAATTTGGCTAAAAAATCATTCCTTTCGTTCAAAAATTCAACGGTTTTGTTGAAGATTTGTCTTTTTGGGTTGAGAATTCATCTATATTGGTAAAATGGTATCTTTTTGGTTTTGTAGAAAATTCAACATTTTTGGTTGGGTTAAAAACGTATCTTTTTTAGTTAAAAATTCAACTTTCTGGTTGAAAAATCTTTTTCTGTGGGAAACCCTTCATTATTAGTTATTTCGCTGAAACATTACATTATTTGGTTGAAGCGTTGGTTTTAACTTGATCAAAAATCCTTCATTTCCTTTTCATTTCCTTGGCTGGAAATTGAATTATTCTGTTGAAAATTTGTTTTTGATAGAAAATTTCAATGTTCTATTTTTATTTGAATTTTCTTTTTTATGTAAAAATTCATGTATTTTCTTGAAAATTTTTTTTGTTTTTCGAAAATTCACCTATTTGGTTGAAAATGAGATTTTTGAATTAAGAAAATCTATTGTCTGAACTAAAAATGAAACTATTCGATTTTCTATAGAAAATTTATCTTTTTTGATAGAAATTTCAAATTCTTTGTAAAAAATTCATCTGCTTGGTCGAAAATTCACTTCTTCATTAAAACATGAAGTATTATATTTTTGGTTAACAATTTAACTTTTTTTCCAATTTATTTTTGGGTGAGAAATTAATTTTTCTTAGTCGAAGATTGATTACTTCAGTCAAGATATCATTATTCAATTTGAGAATGTAACTATTCCATTTTTTATTGAAAAGTCCTCTTTTTGGTTTCAGAATTAGTGTGTTTTATTTGAGAATTCAACTAGTTTCTTAAAAATTCGTATTTTTTGTTGTAATTAATTGTTTTTGATAAAAAATATTACACTCTTTGTTGATAAATAATGTCATTTTTGAAGATTAATCACCTAGGAAGTTCAGAGAAAATGAAAAATTGGACAGGAAAGAGCCAGGGAATTTTAAAATTGGAATTTTGTAGCAACCCAGTTGAATTATATTATGATGATTGTTCGTCCCTTACGAATATTGTGTTTGTAGGAACACTACTCCGATAGAAGAAGCAGGACCAATTTCATCGAATATAGACTGATAAATGCTCGCAAGAAGTTATCAGGAGACGAAAAAAATATAGAAAATGCAAACCCAGAGTAACTCACACCCCATCAATGCTTTCGACATATTATTCAAGTTTCAATTCGTCTTCAATGTCCACTACGCAAGCTCTTTATGTTACTTTTATAACTTCATAGAATTTCACTTATATATTATATATTCACTTATATATCCACGACGACTGCCTTGAGCTCTGTGAAGTCATTAAATATTACACTCAATAGCGCACAAAACATTACGCCGTTGTTTTTAATTTATGTCATATTTTTTAATAAAATTCACACAATTGTATATGGTTATGCATTCGTGCAAAGAAGCGTTTCCAACTAAACAAAATAACAGTTGTCTTTTTAAAGGTTTAGTGATAGATATATGTCAGAAAACTTAATGTAGATGGATCAGTTTGGTAACAACGTTGAAAAAAATAAATGTTGATACATGTGCAATGTGCATGTAACAGCTGAGGTGTTCTAACTGCCTCAGATAACATCGTACAACGGTAAAATATCGGCCAGCAATTACTGACAGGATAGTGAGCGAAAATCGTATCAGACTTGAATCAATATCCGCAATTTAAAAAAGGCAAAAAAAAGTTACGTGACTAAAAGTAGGGACGATTCCGGTGGGGAAAATATCGCGAAACCAAATTTCGGAAAACGTGCTGCGAGAATTAGTATATTGCATAACAAGTTCGGGGTTTAGAATACTCGCGCGCTCTTTGAGACTGTGATGAGCTTGTAAGCCTCAATGTGAAGCATTTTGAAAATCATTTATGTGATTCAAATGATTTTTTAGACATCCCCTATACGGCAATGAATGTCTATATGGCTGAAACTGGTCTCATCTGAGAGGATTAGATCCAATGGTGCAATAAAATAGGTTACGTCAGATATATTATTGTGCGCGAGATCCATCAGTGGCATATGGTAAATATAGCAAATGTATATTAAGTGTACGTACAGTAATTATAGTAAGCATAGTAAGTGTATGTAACATAAAAATTGACAGAACAAAAATGGACCCTTCTTTACTCTTCTTAATGTTTTGTAATATGTGAAAGTTCGCTAATGTGCTTCTTTTCTTTTATTTGAATCTATTTCATTTTTATGCAAGTTATCCTAATCTATATAGTAAACTTTATAAAATTGAAAACAGTTTTGGCTTACTATAAATTTCTTTGTTTATTTCCTTTTGCCCCTTTTGAATTTCAATTTCTATCATATTTTGTATCAAATTCCACACCATAATTGTATATGATCATGTATTCGTGCACGAAATGCTTGTATTGCATTTCCTATCGCATGCAATAATAGTCGTCTTCTAAAAAGTTTAAGGAGGAATTCGTATCAAAAAGGTTAATGTAGATGGATGAGATGGATAACCACAATTGAAAGAATTAATGTAATCATATACAATAATTGTATATGATTATGTGTTCGTGCACAAAATTGTTGTATTCCATTTCCAATTTCACGATATAATAATCCTCTTCTAAAAGGTTTAGGGAGAGATTCATATCAGAAAGGTGAATGTAGATGGATGAGATTGATAACCACGTTTAAAAAACTAAGTGTTGTTACATTTGCATGTAACAGTCTAATGGAATTTGTGGTGGATTCAACACGGTTCCGCTCTCTCTGGTAATATAAATAAAATAACACATGAGTCTTTTAAAAATTCATTCGAAATATTAATGTTTCTTAATTTTATAAGAAAAAATGACAGAATATTCATTAATTCTCATAATAATATCTCCGTTTCAAAAAAAAAAAAAAAAAAAAAAACCGTCGAATTGTTCAAAATTGGAATATTCCAGATCAGTGCAATCCTTTAAATTCTGTCAACGTTTGGAATATTCGAATGCAAATAAATACTAACTTTAGAGTGAGCAGTTTCAAGAGCATATATTCTTTTTTTGCTGAAATAAATGTTATGGAATAAATTCATAGTTTTGCGGTGTGAATTTCGCACTTATAAATATCTCTCGCGGGCATCCTGCAGGTGTAATGTGAATAATCATAGCAGGCGTCAGTGTTCGTAACTTGGCAGATATTTAAATAAATATAACAATATTAATCCTACAAAGAGAATATGTATTCGTTGGAGTACTAATCCATACAAAAATAACACTTGCGTGCTACATTATTTGTGTTTAATTATTTCATTTTTTCAGAAATTACAGCTACTAATCTTAAAAAATGATGTTGTCAACGCGGTCAATACTTCTCATCTCCAGTATTTTTGTAATGATAGATGCTTCAGCTACATTATCAACCAAGGATTATGTCAACCTGATCTCAGACATCTATAACCTTCACAAACAATCTTCCCTAACATTAATCAATTTTATTGATAGTCAGGGTACGTTTTTGAATTCATCTACTATATTATTACAGAACTAGATACATCTACTCAATTTCTCAATATTTTCTTTCATGCCAATTAAAAAAATGGGAGGTATATGATAGGTCGAAATGCTTTTTTTTCTCAATTGGCCTAAAATCGAATTCCGTTTACACGAACAATATATACCCCACTCAATCTGTCAAGAAAAAACTAAAGTGACAATTGTCAGTGTAAATTACGTCCATTGCTACCAAACTGTCATACGAAAAAATGGTTAATTCGACAGGCGCGCCATTTCTGAGAAAAGCGAGGGTGCCAGCTTAACTAACAGTACCGACTTAGGAACACACGGAGAGAAATGGATGGTCAAAGTTAGAGGGTCAAAATTTAGAGAGCCAGTTCGTTCTTCTAGATGGTCTAAAGAGCCTTTCAGAACTTCTTCGACATAGTCAGAAGGACTGAAGGATCTGACTCACTATCCGGGATAAGCAAGTTATCCTTTCTGGCAGGTCAATGCGATAATCTTGTTTTCACTCATTTCGAACATCCACGGAAGGGATTTGATTTAATACGATGTCCAAAATCTTTTGCGATGATGTTGTAGGTACAAAATGAGAAGCATAGTGTAGTTTGGAGTTCGTGTTTTACTGCTGTCATCCATAAACAGAGGCTGGGAGCGTTGAGGAGGACAACAGCCGCCTCTGGATGCTTCCTTGGAGCAACCATCTATTTATTGCATTAATATTATTATATTATTATTATATCATATATAGAATAATTTATCATTATATTATATATATTATATTTTTTATGATAATCAATATAAAAAAATATTTAAAAGAAAGAAGTCAAAGCTGCGCTGACAAACAAGCAACATATTTCTGACAAAATACGGGTGTTATCTGACGTAAGGAGGAGAATACAGAAGAGGGAGAGATGGGTCAAAGAGAATGAATGTTGCAAATGGAAGAGATGCTCTTCTGAAAATGGTCTGGGGCCACGAGATGATTGGCAAAGTAGAGTTCCTTCACAAAGCTGCGGAGGAGGCGGCCGAGACCCTTGGCCTAAATTTTAACATGAGATGTGAGAAAAGTTCAATACTCCATTTAGATGCCTCACTTCTGAAAGCCCAAGTAAAGAAAGCAGAGGTATACAAATTTCAACAATAGCTAGTCGAAAAGAAACTGCACGGAAACTTTCACATAAATGTAGAAAAACAGTCCTGGTCGATGGAGCAAACTTTTGCTTTCCTCAGATCATCAGGGCCTAATTCTGGTACAGAGGATTTCATTTTCGCATGCCAGGATGGAGTCATTTATACATTAGTATACCGTGACCGTCTTTTATGTAAAGAAGTTCCCAGCGATAGGTGCAGAGCGTGTCATGTACACACTGAGTACCTAGAACACGTACTATCTGGGTCTCCCACCCACGCGGGAACGACGTATATCTACGGACAGAATGCGGCCCTAGTTATTTGTAATGTAGGCATGGGGGTGGGTGTGAGGCCCCTACCCCTGGCGCTCAAGCTATAAAGCCTATTGTGCCCGACCCGTGTTTATTCTCAAGGCAGTACTTCGAATACGGCCATCCTTCGCCGAGTGTTTTTTGGATCTCGGTGGGTTTTGGTTGTAATCAAGGTTCTGAGAATATACCTCTCCGGTGCCAGGCATACCTCACCTACTCTGCCATTGAGCAGCCTCCCTAGCAAGCTAGGGTGTACGGAGCGATCCCTCTGAGGTCATCAGGTAGATGCACAGATTCGAAGCACTGTCCTGTTGTGTTATGTAAGTTTATGTGTGTGTGTTCATCACTTGAAATCAGCGAGCGATCATCAAGCGTGGTGCCCCCTGTAGGAGCCCCCGAGGGCACGAAGGACGCTGACTCATTTTCGAGTCTTCACATAATCAGCTTCGACCTCCAAGGCTAGTCTTCTCGACCTGGAGCCCCACCTTGGTATGATACCAGCTTTTTCTGAGAGGACCTACAGTCTAAGGTGGGTTCCAAACCACCGAAGCCCCGGTAGAAGTACATAGGAAAATTTCCATTGGTACCCAACTGAGGGATCGGAGCCGAACAGTCCAAGGGAGATAGACTCAATTGTCCAAAACGAGAAGTGCCAAATTTTCTGAAACAACGATTTTCGGATAGCAGTCTCCGTCGCACTATTCGCGACCGGTCATTGTTCTACATGACTTCGAGAAGCGAACCATATCCGTGATCTAATTCTCGGCTCCGGCCGACTAAAACGTCACTGCCAAGGAGAAGGAAAAGAAGGAGAAGTATCAAGACCTCGAAAGGCAGCTGCAACGTGTGTACCCAGAATATTCGGCTAAAGAAATTGTCCTTGTTTACGGTGCTCTCGAAGGTGCGAAACTATCACTGATTCGTAAACTTAAAGCCATACTTGCACTTTTTTTTTATTGAAAGGTGATGTCACCAGGAATATTTATATCCCTATTTAACAAAAATTCAAAGGGCAGCATTTCATGGAAAATTGAATGAAAAATTTGTTACGACTTTTTTTTAGGCAAACTTTAAAGAT
>CAKNXH010029691.1:0-11595 GCA_932178445.1 Andricus quercusramuli | reverse complement strand
AACCTAATTAAAAAGGAAAGTATTTTACGTTTTCCATGACGTAACACTGCCCTGAATCCTGTCTGCATAATATCCATTTCTTCAAAAATATATTATCAAACATTGTTATATCAGAAAAAATATTTTTTTAATTTAATAAAATGTGTACTTGATTTTTTAAGAATTTTTTATGCAATAAATCCATTTTTGATCAAAATGTTGGTTATCTAGTTATGTACTGCAAACCTTTAGTTATACATAAAGTCCGAAAAATACAATGAGAAGAAGATACCATAAATATTTTTATTTCCATTTGAAAATTTGAAATTAGATTTCTCTTTATTTAAATATATTTCTCTGTACGGAGCATTTGGGAAAATAGTTACATATTCTAATATACTGTCATACTATCGGTAATCTTCCAAATTCAGTACCAATAAGGCAAACAATAAATATACTTTCAATTATTTAATTTTTTCGTGAGGTGTAGTATGGAATTGAATTAATTGTCAGTGGAATTGATAGATAAAAAAAAAAGTGTTGAAATTGGTCTTTTTCAGGTCGCTTTCAAAGTCCAAATTTTTCACCAACTTTTTTACCAATGTTCCGTGGGATAAAAAATTATGGCAAATTTTTTGCAAGTGCAGTTTTTGCTAGTGAAAAATAATGTAAAATTTGAAATAGAAAAAATGTTGATTTCAGAATTATTTAAAAATTCCCAATAACACGTCTTTTGGATTTGGTCGATTGCGCATTTCTTCGATCAAAATTGAAAACAGAGTGCTTTAAATTTGTTAAAGCGAAATGAAAAATAAATATCATTACCTTCCTATTATACAAAACAATTTCTTACATGATCTGCAGGGCGTGAAAAATGCTTAGAAATCTTGATTTTTTGCGCATTTTCAAATAATACTAACTTTAATATTTTCTTTTTAATTTCTAGTTTGATATTATTTTTCACTAACTTTTCTACCAAGAAGTTCATCATCAATATTTTCTAACCATAATAATTTCCAATTTTCATTCTTAACTATTTTGAAGATCTTAATTTAAGAATCCTTTAATTTTTAAACGAAGATTGGAATTGTTTAATTCGTAATGCTTCAATCATAAATTTATTAATTTTCGAACTTTTCAATCAGAATACATATAATATATATAAAAGTGAGAAAGTTAAGCAAAAAATTGTAGCTTTTTGAAAGACCTTTAATTTTTCTTGCGACAATTCTCCGTCAAGACTTGATATTTTGGTTTTCTTAATCGAAATTACTATGAAAAAATCCTAAATAAAATATTTGAGCCAAACGATTGCAAAATATAGGAAAAAGTCTTCACGGGGAATTATAGCTTTTGGAAAGTCCTATCAAATTTTTCATGACCATTTTTTGATAGGACTCGTCATTTCCGTTTTATTTATCGACAATAAAAAAAAGTTACAAAAATGAATTACAGCTTTCAAAAAGACACAACATTTTTTAAAACCCTTTTTTATAATACTTGTCATCTTGGTTTTATTCATCGAAAATACTTATGAAAAAAAAAAAATTCAAATTTTCAACGAAACGAAGCCCAACATCTTTTGTCGTATCTTGCATAGATTGACAGCAAAATAAAATTTTTGATTGTTCATTATTTTTTTGTGTGATCAATATTTGAATTTTTGTTTTTCCAAAAAATTCAAAAAGTTGCTATGGAAATATTGCAGGGTGTTCAAAGAGCAACCTTTTTTCTTCTCCTGACTTTTTTTTCATATCGTACGTTTTTCGGCTTAACATGTTCATTTTCGTTTATTTTTTGGAATTTTGAAAAAACTATAACTCTGGTAATTTTTTTATGAGAAAAAGTCATGAGGATATTTTGGTCGTATTCTTGCGTACTGCCAATAACCGTACATCAAATTTTCAAATCTTCAAAAAGGTACTCTCAAAAATTTTCAAAATGTGCTCACTTCTCGAATTTTCATCCACAATAGGTGTTCAACGAACTCGTTCTTCCTTCGTAGACCTTGAAGAAGTGTGCCAGAGCACGATAAACCCGTTTTTTCTAACTCAGGAGGTCTCAAAACGTGAAGATTTAATGAAAAACGACAATGTCAAATTTTGCATAAAACTAGTACCTTCTCATTAGAATGAGAATGTAAAAAAAAACTAATCCGATTCTGCGAATCAGGCAAATCAAAATTCATCTTGTCAAACAGGAAAATGGACGAAATAGCGCTGAGCTGAGTGAGTCTTCTGGAAATAGAATGGAGAAGGTTCAACCAATAATAACGTATAATATTTGTCTCTTTTTATCGAATGTAGTAAGACCGAGACAAAAATTCTTATCGGACATTGTGTTACCGCGAAAAATTTTTTCAAAACGCATGTGGGGAAGAAAAATATGTGAAAAATATGCAAAAAATCGCCGTCTTGGGTAAAAAATCAGCACATTCCATGAAAAATCAGCACATCAGCACCAAGGGTCAAAAATCCGCACATTTGCTAAATCAGCGCGTCTTGAAACCCTACACGTAGCCTTACTATGTAGTTAGTGAGTCTGGGACGAAACATACAAAATCTTATTTTAATTCTATTTCAAAATAGATATAATTTGAAAATTAATTGCGGAACACAAAAAAAAATTATATCATCGACCCTCATGCTAATAAAAAAATCTTCTTTACAATTTCTACAACATTTCTTCAAACCATTTTTGACAGAACTAGTTGATTTATTCTTTAATTTAACTCTTTAGCATAGCTTAACTGAAATCTTTACACTCTTCAATTCTTCATTAACAAATTAAATTTGATAACAAAATAAAGCGAAGTTCATAAACAGCATATTACACAATTATAAATTTACACTATTTTTTTCGAGTTGTTTTCTAAATCTGAAATTTACGGACAATCAGTTAGATACGAAACTAATTATGATCTAATTAAATATATAATTATATTTCAATATGAAACTTAATTTTGGCTTTAACAAAAATCACATAAAAGATATCAGGTTCGCGAAAACTTGTGCGTTTTCTTACATGCTTGTAAATAAAACTGTATTGGCAGAATTAGGAAAAAAACATTCATGTCGCCAGCACATTGCGGATGACATTGTAGATACTCTGATATTATTCATAGTAATAATCTATTAGAACAAAAAAGACAGATTGCTTCTTACAAATCTGGATTTTTTACCTTTTCAAATCAATTCATAAATTCCTTCTCAAGCATTATCATGCAAAATAAGCAAAAAATGATAATATGTAAGTAACAACATATTGTGCAGAAATATATGATTACCAACAAAGAGAAACTTTAAGCCATTTTCTGTTAAAAATTGGATATGAAAATATCGCGGAAAGGTCACAGCTACATTGAAAATATTGCGAATATTGAAATTTTCAATTTAGTGTCTAAATGGTTGAAACATTTTTATTCAATTTCAACATAAAAAAATTATATTAACACATAATGAATATATCCTCATGAATTAAATAGTTTTTTTAAATAACACATATTTTTTTAATCTTTTTCAATTTGTGTTCTAGCTTTTGTTAAATCATACATAATAATCCATACTTTAAAAATATTCTTTAAACATGATTTTAAATAAATCCATCAATTCATCAAAAACCTTTATCGGAAATAAATTCTTAACTAAAAAGTTAATAAGCAATATTTTCCAATAATAGTTTTTCAGTTGCGCTCTTAACTATTAAAATTAAATTTATGAAGGTAGTATTTCTGGTTAAACTTTTTTGCATGTTATTTGAACATTAATAGATTCCACGTGGGTATAGTAAACAGGTTTTTATGGTGATTATCATACGATTGAACTTTGAGAGACTATTAATATTACACTCACGAGTCTTATAATCATGGAAAGATGTCCAATTGTCCATTCAGCAGTTTATATTCTCCATCGATACAATCGACTTTTAAATTGTTAACGGGAAGCACAGGTTTAACGAGAACATAATTATTGTAAGTTCCCGTTTTACGTATACTTCGATTCAATCCAATATTAATATCATTTCTAAAGTTTTGTTTGGAATATTAAAAATTTCAAACGTGTACGTTTTATTTTCTAAAATATAAACTAATTTTACAACGAAATTCCAACGGCGAAAAACCAATTATACAAAATATTAAAATGGAGGTAAGTTCATATGTTTGCAATACTGTCTAATATCATATAAGTTTCTAGAAATAATATTGCAAAGTCTTTCAACATTGCGCAATTTAATATTGAAAGCCTTGAAAGTAAGTTTTTGACTTTATAATTTTAGATTCGGATATACCAAATTGTTTGGTTTCAATTATAGTCAGTTTTTGATTTAATGTTTTTTATTTCACATGTTCCATTTTTCTAATTCTTGAAAGTCGTAGAATACCAACTTAAAATATTTTATAGTTGCACAATTAGAAGTTGATATGATTTGTTTTCGAACAATTCTGAATTTGTTGCCTCCAGAGTAAATCCAAAACAATGCAAAATTCAGACAACAACTTAGGAAAAAATAAAAGATTTTAGAAGCAGCCATTAAAAAATTATTCATTTTTTACATGAAAATATTTCAAAATATCGAACATCCCAAACTCAACTAAAAAAATCTCTAATTAGAAGCCTAAAAGTGTGCAATTGCAAACATAAAAATCATATATATGGCTATTTAAATGTTTTGATTTCTGTTTTTTAATTTGCAATGTAATATTTCAGAATTGTTCGATTTTTAGATGAACATTTAAAAAAATGAATAATTTAAGACTGAAATATAAGTGATTTCAAAATTTCAAAAATGGTTAATAATTTTGAAAGAAATGTTAAAAATTAAAATGTTCAAAATTTTTTTCTTTAAAATCAAAATAGAGGAAGATTTCTGACGACGAAAATAATTTTCACGTATAAATTAAGTTTGTCATTGTTCAAGTTTTAACGTTCAGGAGTAGAAATGTTTTCATTGTTAATCTTTCCCATCTAAAACGACTGTTTATTCTGAACTATTTTTAGAATTATTCAATGTTATGGGATAATTGAAAAATTTTCAATTTTTAACGGCGAAAACAGCGGTCAATTTATTTATTGATTTTGAACTAATTTGTCGAATAAATTTTTATTATTGTGGTATTATAACAATTAAAAATTCTAAGATTTCAGCGGCTATATTAATTGAAAACTATTCACATTCAAGAGTTTTAGATTTTTAAATATTCCATTTTATACGCTTTCAATTCAAAATAAGACAATTTCAATTCCTTTGAATTTTCATTGAACCAATTAAAAATAAACCAATTAAAAATATTCAAACCTGAAGCATTCAAATTTTAACGTTTTGAAATTGCTCTATTTTCAAAATTTTAATCTGAAATCATTCAATATCTACATTATTCAATTCAAAATAAAATTGTTTAATTTTATACACTTTGAAATAAAATACAATTTCAATTCCGTTCGAATGAAATTGTTTAACTTTCCAAACCTTAGTCCGAAATTCTCCAGTTTTGAAAGCTTCTGTTTGAAAATTTTTCTATTGCTAACACTTTTAATTTCTAGTTACGAAATATTATCATTTTTTTCATATTTTACCTTACATAAAATATTTTGAATTGGAATCTTTTCATTTGAAAATCATTCAATGTATTTTTTTAAATTTCAAACGCTTTCAATTCGCAATTATAAATTATTAATTGTTGTTTCAAAAATGTTTATGACTCAATATATACTTTTTTTGATCATGGATTTTTAAATTGTTTATATTTTAAATGTTAGGAAATAAAAACTTCGCTTTTTGCGCGTCTTTTTTCTTCTGTTTGTGACACTCATGTATGTAATTTTTGCAAATTCGCAAAAATTTTCTCCTGAATATTATCTTTTTAGTTATAATTTTGAGTACTTCGTAGATATTTTAACAATTTTCTTTAAAAGGCATAATTTTTTTGTAAATTGAACTGTTTTGTTGAAAATTCGTCTTTTTGGGTTGAAAATTCAATTTTTTGAGTATAATATTCACCTTGTTTGAAATTCATATTCTGTTGCTGATAAATAAACTGGAATCTTTTTTGGATGAAGAATATTTTTTCTGAAGATTTGTATTTTTAATTTAAAAGTGCATCTTTTTTAAGTAGAAATCTTCCTTCCTTGGACTAGATTGCGACTGTTTTGTTGAAAATTCAACTATTTCCTAGAAAATCTACTTTTTGTTCAAAATTTGTATTTATCTGTAGAAATGTCTATTGGAATCCTTTTGGATAAAAATTCAACTCTGTTTTTGAAAATTTCTCTCTTTGATTTAAAAATTCACCTGTTTTAGCAGAATTTTTATTTTTCTTGGAGAATGCAACTGTTTTGTTGAAAATTTAACAATCTTGTTTAAAAGTCATACTTTCTTGTTAAAAATTCGACTATTCAGCAGAAAATTAACTTATAGCTTAGAATTCTTATTTTGGTGTATTTTGGTGAACTGGAATCTTATTTGAATGAAAATTTAACCATTTTTTTGACGTTTCTTTTTTCATTCATCCGTTTCAAATGAAATATTTCATCTTTCCTGAATAAAGATGCAACTGGTTGGTTGTAAATTGAACACTTTTTTGAAAATTTATTTCTTTGATTTCAAAATTCACCTGCTTTAGCATAAATTACATTTTTCTTGGATGGAAATGAAACCGTTTGGTTTAAAATTCAACAATTTTTTTGGAAATTCATACTTTTTGGTTGAAAATTCTGCTGTTTTGTTGAAAATTTAACTATTTTGTAGAAAATTTACTTTTTGGTTGAATTTATTATTTTGGTGTTGAAAAGCGACCTGAAATCTTTTCTACATGAAACTTTAACAATTTTTTTCTTTTTTTTTTAATGAAGCATTAATCTGTTTCAAAAGAAATGTCATCTTTCTTGGATAAGAATGCAACTGTTTGGCTGAAAATAATACTATTTTGTTAAAAAGTCATACTTTCGGTTGAAAATTCTACTGTTTTGCTGAAAATTTAACTATTTCGTAGAAAATTTACTTTTTGCTACAAATTCATATTTTGTTGTTAAAAAACGAACTGAAAGCTTTTCTGGATGGAATTTCAACTTTGAAAAAAATTGTATTTTTCATTAAAAATCCATCTGTTTTAGTACAAATTTCATCTTTCTTGGAAAAAAAAATCAACAACTTGGTAGATTATTCAACAATTTCGTTAAAAATTCATCCCTTTCGGTTGAAAAAAGTTCGTCTTTTCTGATGAAAAATTCAATCTGGTTAGTAGCAACTTATTTTTTGTTGAAAAATTCATATTTTGATCTTGAAAAGTCAACTGGAATCTTTTCTGCATTAAAATTTAACTATTTTTCCAAAATTTTGTTTTCTTTTCAAATAAAAATTCATCTGTTTTAAGAGGAATTTCATCTCTTTGGATAAAAATGCAACTATTGGGTGGACAATTCAACAATTTTGTTAAAAAGACATCCCTTTCGTGTAAACATTCGTCTTTCTGGATTAAAAATTCCATTTATTTGGTAGAAACTTTTTCCTTGGTTAAAAATTCATATTTTGATTGTGAAAAGTAAAAAAAAAACTTTTTGAAATGAAAATTCAACTACTTAAAAAAAAAAATTCATCTTCTTGATTTATAACTTCATCTGCTTTGGTAAAAATTTCTTTCTTGAAATGAAAATGCAACTTTGGGGTTAAAAATTCTTCTTCTTTGCTTGAATATTAAACTATTTTATTCAACAGATTTCGTTGCACCACTTTGTTGAGAAATTATTTTTGTTTTTGAAGAGTTATATTTTTAGTTGAAAATTCATCTCTATGATTGAGAGTTTAAAACTATTTTGTTGAAAATCAATCTTTTAAAATTGAAAACTCATCTACTTGGGTAAAAGTTGAAGTCTTCTCTTTGTTTAAAACTAATTTTGCAACTCAAAATATAACTTTTACTTTTCTTTAAGATTGATTTAGTTGAAAATTTTCCTTTTTTGCTAGAAAAAAAATAATTTTCTTGGTTTAAAATTTCATTTTTGTTGGGTAAAAATGCTGAAGTCATACTTTTGGTTTGCAAATTCAATTTTAGTACAGAAAATTTTTCTTTATGCTTGAAGGTTCAACAATTTAGGTGAAATTTTCTTTCTTTAGTGAAAAATCTTTATTTGATGAAAATTCGTCTCTTTAGTTTTAAAACACTTTTTTTGTATAAATTTCATGTTTTTTGATCGAAATATAAACTATGACACTTTTCGTTATGAATTTATATTTTTAGGTTGAATATTCAAGTATTATGTTACAAATTTAATTATTTTTTGAAAATTCAAGTATTTTGTTAAAAAGCCATCTTTTATGATAGAAAAGACATTCTTTTGTTTAAAATAAATTAACTAATTTGAACATTTTGAATTTGTATCTGAAATACTGTTTTATTTTATTTTTACAGTATTTCAAGTTGAAAATGCCGGTATTTGAATATTAATGTTTAAGAACAATGGAAAATTAGACAAAGAAAAATAATGGTTCATTAAACTTTCTTGAACTATTAAAAGAGTCGGGGATGAGGGCGAACCTTGAACAAATTTTCTATATTCTGTATAACTTTCAGGATTTAATTTAGAACGAATCTGGAATAACTCTACAAGAATTCTATAAACATTATATTGAACTCCGATTTAAAAATTTTTAATAGAATATATACAGAAATTCATGAAAGAATGCTGAAAAGTTTCGTAGAAATCACAATTGAGGTATTTAAGTTTGTAATCACATCATTATAAGGTGTAAATACTTCAATTCAGTCAAATGCATAGGAAAATTCTTCAAAAAATGTACTGTGCGCTGAAAGCGACTTTTCCGCATCGCTCTTGCATGACAAAAAAAAAAACAATCCAAGTCTTAGAGAACATTAGCACGCGTTGAAAATTAAAAGAATAAGTTTTCCAATAACCGACACATCTCTAAATGGTAAGTCCACTACCCGTGTGCACCGGAACGTGCACCAGGTCGTTCAAGACGTCATCTACGAGAACTTTTGTAGAATCTAAATTGTATCAATAGCCAAAATAACTACCAATGGTGAGTCGACGATCAGGATGCACCGGAACGTGCACTAGGTAGCGTAGCACGTATTCTACGAGAATTTCTTTAAAATTTAAATTGTGTTAACATCCAAAATAACTACCACTGGTGACTCGACGATCAGGATGCACTGGATCACGCAACCGGCAGTTTAGCAAGTATTCTACGAGAACTTTTTAAAAATTTAAATTGTGTCAACATCTAAAATAACTACCATTGGTGAGTCGACAATCAGGGTGCACCGGAACATGCACCAGGTCATTTAGTAGTATTCTACAAGAATTTCTTAAAAATTTAAGTTGTCTCGACATCCAAAATAACTACCACTGGTGAGTCGACGGTCAGAGTGCACCGGAACGTGCACCAGGTCGTTCAAGTCGTCATCTGCGAGAACTTTTTTAGAATTTCAATTGTTTCAACCCCTAAAATAACTACCAATGATGATTTGACGATCTGGTTGCACCGGATCGCGCACCAGGAAGCTTAACATGTATTCTACAAGAACTTTTTTTTAATTGAATTTGTGTCCACATCCAAAATAACTACCGTTGATAAGTCGACGAACAGGGTGCGCCGGAACGGGCACCACGTCGTTCAGCACGTATTCTAGGAGAACTTTTGTAAAATTTAAGTTGTGTCAATAGCCAAAATAACTACCAGTGGTGAATCGACATCAGGGTGCACCGGAACGTGCACCAGGTCGCTTGGCACGTATTCTACGAGACCTTTTTAAAATTCAAATTGTGTCAAAATCCAAAATAATTAACAGTGATTAGTCGACGATCCGGGTGGGCCGAGTCGCGCACCTGGCAGTTTAGCACGTATTCTACGAGAACTTTTTAAGAATTTAAATTGTTTCAACCGCCAAATTAACTACCAATGGTGAGTCGACGATCCGGGTGCAATGGACGTATTCTACAAGCACGTTTTTGAAATTTAAATTGTTTCAAACAACAGAATAACTAGCAATGGTGAGTCGACGATCCGACTGCACCGGCTCGCGCATCAGGCAGTATAGAACGCATTCAACAAGATTTTTTTTTTCAATTTAAATTGTTTCGACCGCCAAAATAACTGAAAATGGTTCTTCGACGATCCGGGTACACTGGGTGGCGTACCAGATAGTTTAGCACGTATTCTACGAGAACTTTTTAACGATCCGGTGCAACCTGATCGTCGACTCACCATCGTTAGTTATTTTGGCTATTGACACAATTTAAATTTTCACAAAGTTCTCGTAGAATACGTGCTAAACTACCTGGTGCGTGACCTAGTGCACCCGCATCGTAGACTCACCATTGGTAGTTATTTTGGCTATTGACACAATTTAAATTTTGAAGAAATTCTCGTAGAATACTGCTAAAGGACCTGGTGCACGTTCCGGTGCATCCTGATCGTCGACTCACGATTGCTAGTTATTTTGGCTATTGATGCAATTGAGATTGTGAAAAAGTTCTCGTAGTTGACATCTTGAATGAACTGGTGCACGTTTCAGTGCACCCGGGTAGTGTAGAATAGTTCGATGCAATGTCAAACCAAGAAGATCTTAACTTTTACTGAACTACCCGTCGTATCCTCTACTATAGGACTTTCTATAAAATTCAATGAAAATTTTTTTCTGTGTATCTTCTGATACCCTTCAATTATATTTATCTAATTAATTTTAGTTAATATTCATAGTTACTAAATTTCCGATCTCTTCCAGGGAGATTCGTGCTGGAATGTGAAAATGTATCTCTTATACATTTCCGTGTGCTTAATAATATTTAAACTATACAACAATATAACAAAAGGAAAATTCAATAGTAAAAAAAGATTAGATGGCCAAGTTATAATCATCACTGGCGCAAGTAGAGGTGACACAATCACTTAGAACATTTTAACTGTTTTCCGAAATTGAAATTTATCCTCGCAAAATGTTTCAGGAATGGGAAAATGCACAGCTGCAGATCTTGCAAAAAGAGGAGCCAAAATTATTTTGGCTGGAGTTGATTTTAAAGAATTGAATGAAGCTAAAGGTAAGTACCTACCTATTTTTTCTCTTCAAAACATTTTTATTAGAAACAATATCCCACCTTATGACCACCATTAGTGTCGAACTTTAGACAATCCTTATAAATAAATTTTCAAATCTATCTCAGCGGCGCAAGAATTCAGATTGCTAATACTAGAAACGGTTTAAAAGAAAAAATCAATTTCGCAAATCTTCAGAATGTAAATTTTCCAAATTTGTTTGTTAGGAAGATTTTTTTGGTTTCATGATGCCTCCACAAAAAAAATTGATTAAAATAACTAAAGAGTTCTAGTTTGAACCCAAGAAGATGAATTGTAAACAAAAATATAATAATTCATATTGAAAAAAAAAAAATGTTTCAATATATGTATGCTTTCAAACTGATACTTTAAATGGTTTAGGTTTTATTTATTTTTTTAATAATTTTGAGTTTTTAAGATTTCAAAATGTATTGAAGAAGAATATGGTAGACTTTGAGACAATTTTTTAATTTTTCAGGATTTAAAAAAGTTTTAATTAAGGGTGTTGGTTAACTCCGACTTGGAATTTTTTTTTCTATAGGC